>OMLP01028228.1:7677-32581 GCA_900302685.1 Spondyliosoma cantharus
TATCATTTAGGTTTTTTTTTTTTTTTTTTTTTTTTTTTGGTCTTTCATAAACAAAAAGTCAGGGACTACTGGTAGTACTAGTACTATAGTAGTACTAGACAAAAAATGCTCCTCGTAGCATGTTGAGGGATGAATAGGCAGTGCAGGAACAGATTGTTGGTTTATATTTTATCAGCACAGAAAGTTTAATTGGAGATTAGAGAGCATGCGTGGGGGCTCCCGCTCTCAAAATCTGTCTGTGCTCTTTGTGTCTTTGGACGAATGCTGACAGGACAAACTCTATGGTTGATTCAACAGCCATGATGCTGCCAGATGAGTCTGGGGGGATGTCCATTGAATAAGAAAAAAAGAGATGAACTGTAAAGCTAATGATGTGTTTGGCCTCTGTCCCTCTGCAAGATATGCAGAGGATGTTTGTGAACACACTTTTTTAAAGTGTGTTCACAGTGTGCTTTTGTCATCCGCCACTTAATTCCCTAGCCCCCAGCATTCACTACGTCATCGTGGGGGATCTCATTCCAGTCATGGACTCCTCCAGGTCTGAACACGGACCTGTCATGGGCCGATTAGGGCCCCGTCACCGAGGAACAAGAAGCTTGAAGAAGCTTCATCTGTATGTCCCCTCTTGGTACAAGTAGATGTGGTCTGGGTGCCCGCAAATTGCAGATTGTTATCCTCTCCTCCATTGCTGTTCATGAATGTCCGGACATCACCAATATTAACATCATGACTTCAGTGTGGCTTTTGCGACACAGCATCACACGTGATCGTCATTTCAGTTTAATATTTTGAACTCAAATGCCGCCCAGCGCAAATAAAGGTGCAAATGGTAATACATGAAGTATAAATGGTTTTAAGAGACTTACTGGTGTTTTTTTTTTTTTTCCTTAATGTATAAAATACATGTTGATGTTGTGCCATTAAAAGGGTAAAGATGTATCTAATTCCAGCACAAAATAAGCTTGCTCAAAAGTCAAACCCTTTGCAACCTGTGCCAGTGTGGCCCCCAAGTGAAAACACATTAGATCTGAATCCTGTGTCCTGTGATTACAACAACCACTGAGTCCCTGTGGAGCTTCCCGAGCTGACAGAAACACATTGCACAGTGTTTTCTCCTTCTCTGCAGTAGCATCTCATTTACAACTGGTGGCAGTCATGGGCTTCTGGAACTGCATGAGAAGGCTATCATATGAATACAACAATGAAACATCCCAGCATCCTCCTGTAGCTCCACACACACATATGCAAGTACATACAGAGGAACCCATGCACAAACACACATACACACGCGCACGCACACACACACACACACACACACACACACACAAACTTAAACACATACATACACACATACACTAACACAACGAGTAGCATTGAGACTTGAGTTTCTTTTTAACCCAACCTTCACTGGTCTGATTCTTCACCAAAGCCTCTCCAGCTGGCTGTATCCAAGCAGCCGTGACACCGCAGAGATTTAGAGGATTGTGGGCAAAGAGATGGACACAAGGCTCATTGAAGGAGGAATATTGGTTCCACTTGTGAGGAGGAGGTCAGGGTGGGGGTGGAGGGGTTCATCCTTAACCCCCTCTGTGTGCGAGCTTCACCCAGAAAACACTCGGAGGGAGCGTGTACCGGAAGGATCCCTAGGCAATGATAAAGCTGCTCCTGACAACATATTTTTCATATCCAGTCTGCTCCTACACAGAAAGGAAACATTTATGTCTCGGCACAGCAACAAAAATTAAAATGTCAATATGTAGGATATTGAACGTGTGAAGAGCACAGGCACTAAGGACACAGCAATGGCTCCCAAAAGTGTCATTCAATATCTGTTTGAAAGGAGGCAAGCCCTCTCGTGATTTGCAGTGAGCCGATAAGTTTGATTGGGTGGCTGAACCATTCTACAGCAGTTCAGCCAGCATGAATGTGCCAGCCAACGCTGTCAAACAGCTGACTGAGCTGTCATGCGATTAAATGCTACAAAGGATTTGGTTTGGAGCAAGAGGACATTACCCAGAAGTGACACCGCACACTTTTAAAACTTGCAGTTCCTTTTGCAACCACTTCTTTATGTGAAGTTAAATTTAGCACTCTTGCTTCTATGAAATCGAGGTATAGATCCAGGTAATTGATGAGATGATCTCAGTACATCCCCCGATTTTGGATTGCAGCGTGATATACAAGCACAACCATCTCATTAGACATGATAAATTCAAATGAACACGAGTCAACATATTGTGCTTTACAGCTCTTAAGTAGCATGGGAGCGATTGAAGATTGAAATGTTCTATCACAACTAATTATAATTCCTGTCTGTCATTAAAACGTATGTCCACAAGCAAAGAGTTCTTATAAGAGTACTTATTTGAGTAGTTTATGTTTATGTTATTTACATATTAGTAATCAGTTATACAAAGTGTGTGTCACATTTGTTTCTGTTGAAGGTTTTTTTGTGTCACTGAGTATGTTGACAGCTCCTGCTACAAATCAAAGTCAAATCATAGTTGACGTTCACATCATTTTCCCAATATTGTGTTGTTTAACAGGCTGTTAGTTGAAAAACATACATGGCTACGTAAGTGGGAGTCGTTTTTCCAGGCATTCAGCAGGTAAGAAAGTAACTTAAAGGTATTATTCCTCCGAGACAATTAAATTCACTCTTCAAGATTCGGATGGGCCTCACCCAGTTCAATCATCAACATAAAATTTGCCCAATTATGTTACAAAATATCATGATCTTTGAGAAAGTCCAAAGGTACAAGACTGCACATGAAACATGTGCAACAAGGAGAAATGTTTACTGCAGTACCCACTGCAGGTGCACTTCACGAATAAAACATACAGCAGCTTTTTGTCCCCAGTAGACACTTGTGTCTTTGGCCATGGCTTTGCTTTTACTCCATAAGATCAAAGGTTTTCAGTCATGAAGCTGTTGTGCTTTAAATTGAAATGTAAAAATCTTGAGGCATGAAAGAGCTGAAGACTCACCTGGATGGCCATTGTCCATATGTCAGATATGCTACATTGGAGAATACATCACAATATGAAGCCAAATGCATATGTGTCCTCAGTAATGGGCTGGCCACCTTGGCTGCTTGTGTTGTATGTGGCGGTTGCATTGCTGACCTGCTGCAGCTCACTCGTATGTGTCCACACAGGCAGCTCCTGCCTGCCCGATCTGTTCACATGGAGTTTGCCTTTGATAATTATCAATAGGTATGGTGACAGGATTTTCCTTTACCCCCGCTAAAAGAGTTAGAAAGCGGGAAGGGGAAAGAGGGGGATGGAAGGAGATAAAGAAAAGTAGAGCACACAGGGAAAAAAATAAATAATTCACCTGTTGTGTGTGTTTTCTTTATGTGGGTGAGATATTCTACTCATACAAACATTAAAATTCTAGTGAAACACTGCTATGATGTTGATATGAGTGTCTACTTTGGGTTAATAAGTGGCAACACTAAAAAATATGGTACACAAAAATGTGAGTAGTTGCTAACAGAGAGAGAGAACATTTTTCCCCATCTTGATTAATGAAAACATTAGTATGTAACACAGAGTAACTAATGCGCTTTGCCGTCCGGCCACCCAAACAAATCCTCTCAAATCAATCAAATGAATTTTATTTATAGAGCCCAAAATCAAAATCACATTGACTCAGTGGGCTTTACAAACTGTACTGTGACCCTCGATTTAAGTAAGGAAAAAATTCACACGTTGAGAAAAAAAACAACATTTTAATGGGGGTGGGAAGCAAAAGATGGAAGAAACCTCAGGAAGAGCCACAGGGGAAGGATACCTCTCCCAGGACAGACAGACCTGCAATAGATAAGCAGAACAACAAAATCACAGTTTACAAATAGCATTGACAAAATATCTGATACAAATTATAATATAAGCAGACTTTGTGGCTTAATGATACGACCCCTGATTTCCTCACGATACTTATTATGCCTGCTAGAAAGCTTTGTCACTGAACATGAACATATGTCATTTTTGGGAGCAAGAAAAAAATCCCTTTTCTTTGGAGGACAGCAAGGTTCCATCTGTCTATAAGAAGATATGATTATGTAAAAATGTAACTGCATTCATCAAATGTAATTCTGTAAAATGACACAATTATAAAAACAAGAGCTCACAAGAGACACAATAATAACTTGCCCATGGTTACGGTCTTAATGCTGTTATCTTGAGACCAAGTTAATTATTTCATTAATTTGAGATAACAAAGCTTGTTTTCTTCTGATAACAGATTTATTTATCTCGAGAAAACAAAAGGCGGATTTCTCGAGATTACAAGAAAAGTTTCATAAGAAAAGGACTATATGAGGTTTTAAAGTGGACCATGACATAGACATACTGCTCTATCGGGTGGATTTGGGAGTTTCAATGCAAACAATATGAACTTTTTGTTTTTTGGTGGGAGAGTTTTAGTGATTTGGTGTGATGTGCTACTGTCCAGTCAACCAACACCAAAATAATTCATTGGCACAGTGGAACTAATAATAAAGTACAGTCGGATGCATTGATTAATAATAGGTACTCGTTGACCCAACATTTTCACCTTGAACCAGTTGCTACAGTTTTTGCTACTCACGTTTTTGTTGTGTGATTATGCCTTTATTAGGTAGCCAACAGTAGAGAGATGACACATTTTTTTTAAATTATTGGGCCTTAAACTCCTTGGCCATGAGTGGGCCCCAGCAGCAAAAGACCTAATGTGGAGTCATAGCATATTGGCTTTTGTTTAATTCAGGAATTAGTAGGCACTTTGACAAAATATCTTTGTGAATTTTTCCTAATCTTCAACCAGCTTTACATTAGGCAAGTCACCCTCAAGCTAAACATGTAAATGCATGTTTTTTAGTGACTTTGCATTTATTATTAAGATGTTCCTAAAATGCTTTTTCATTGTTGATTTAAGTCACCATTGGGGAGATATGACTGGGGTCATCTATATTAGTTAATGCCCTTACAGAAACACCAAAATATGACTCACACGTTTTGATAGAAGCAATGTTGTGGAAAAGCACACACTGTTAGATCTCGAGCACACCCTTGTCCAGGAGGCACTGGACCAGCTCTCCATTATAAAGGGCTAGGTCCCTAAACCTACAAGATGTTGCTTTAAAAGTGGAATTTTATATAGAGACTGCTAAAGCTGGAAGTGAGGAGACTCGCCTAGCTTCTCACCGCCTGGATCCAAACGCCTACCCTGCTTCTGCTGACTTGGCCCCTGGCCTGAATAGCCCTTGAGTAACGACCACGACCGTTAATGGCAGCAAATGATCTGTGCACTCGGTACGGTGCTAGGTTCTGTAGATCCTTAGCGATAAAAGTTGCCACAGACTGGTTTATTTTCTTCTCTTTCTCCGAGTTGGGTGGCAGAGTTGGCAGCGTCACATCAATTCTTGGCTGGGCTGGGTCTGCTGTCTCTTCGGCAGCCGCTAACGTTGACGGTAGCCTCTCTGGGTGAAAATGGCTAATGTGGTTTCTCAAGTTAGCGGTATCCCCCAGGTATTTAATTTTTGTGTGACATGCATTACACACCGCGTGTGTCTTGTCCAGTTCGTGCTTGTCAGTATCGCACATACCGTAGTCATAAACGGAGTAGGACTTGTACTAGTGTGGTCCGAAAATCACCAAGTAACGTTAGTAGGCTATAATCAATTATGGTGTGTCACTGCATCAATGCATAATCGTCCATGCATCGTGAAAACAATTAATTTCAACACCCCTAAATGTTACACTTTGTTGGCTAGAATAACCTTTAAGAACCTTTAAGAAAAGATATTTCACACATTTATCACCTACTTCTTACTCCCATTAAAGAATCATATAATCAACTTTCTACTTTAACTATATTATGTTGGTTTTATTGCATAAACTTTAGCAAGGGCAAAGCATACAGCTCAAAACTTATCTCATTCAACATCAATCATTATCAAAAATCCTCATTGATACAATCACAATACAGTAAAATAAAGATTTAATCTAAAAAGAGATGAGGCCTGGTTGAAATACTAAGATGTATTAGAGAATGAGAGGGACAGGTGTATCCATGGCTTGCCTTTCTCTTCCTTGAGGCAAATCACAACCCTGCCCGAGGTCTCCCAATTTCCTCAAAGTCAAAACTTCATGCCAGCAGAGTGAACAAAAGTACTCCAATATCCAAATTGTAATCCACAGCTTGTTGGTAAAAATGGTTAATCTGTTGTGCTCTTATTTCCTTGTCGATTTCTGCTGTAGATTTCTTGGAGTCCTTTCTGCGATGTTCAGGCTGTTCAGGCTCATCTCTTCGTTCTATGACGATGACTAACAGTCTTGTGACAATGACTGAGAGTCTTGTGACGCTTCCTCTTGACCTCAGCTCAACACAGTTTATCTGCTGATTTGTTTCCTCATTTTTATTCTAACATTTCCTTATGTTTCTAAACTTTAATACATTCATTACAATTATGGCTAAACATCACACATTCTTTTACTATGACAAAGTTATTACTTGTTTCTCGATTATAATCATAGCAGAATCATTACATGTTTAATACAATACAGTAGGCAGCGCTTTGATATATTTTCAGAATCATTTCAGGACTGTATAGTGTCCGTTATACTTGTATTTGTACTCAGATTGTTCAGTTTTGTGGCTCCTACATAGGTTGGTCCAGATGGTCAAAACATATTTTTTTAAGAGTAGCTTCATGAGGTGCTCATCCATAGTCAGTGTACTACCCACAGTAGATAGCGGTCAACATGCTCCTGGTTTGGAGAAGCAATAGGAAAGTGTAGGAAGCATCGCAATGCGGTGGACCTGGGCTGCAGTAGAACGTATCTTAAAAAGGCTAATCCCCCCAAAAAAATCAATATCAGTTTAAGTGTATACTTATTGTATTTTCAGCACTTCTCCTTCCATTAGACAGCCCTTTCCAACAGGAAATTGAATATCTGTCCATGACGTCTTCAAAGCCACCACACTCCTTTGAAAAAATACTTTAATTTTAGCTCAGAGAACACAGAAGTTGATGGTCTACCACTGCCTTGATTGGTTATTTTGTGTTATTGTGTGCCTTAAGGTTAGTTAGACTCACCAAATTTGCACATTACACAAACAAATGACTTGACAAATGAGAAATGACGTCTTGTTGGGGGGGTGCTGCTCTCTGTGGTTTGGTTGGAGGTCTCAAAGCAGGTGTAGAAGGTGTTGAGGCCATCCGGCAGGCTGTCTGTGAAGCTGATGGTACTGGTGGTGGTCCTGTAGTCTGTGATGTGATGCCACATCTGTCCGGAGTCATCAGTGGAATAGAAGCCATCCAGCTTCTCTCTGTACTGCCTTTTGGCTGCTGTGATGGCTTTTTCCGGTCCATACTTTGCAGCTTTGTACTCCGTCTTTAAATGCAAGAGAGCGGGCAAGCAGCATGTGACGTACCTGACTGTTAATCCAGGGCTTCTGGTTGGGAAACTGCTTGACTTGTATGGTGGGCACAATGTTGTCAACACAAGTGCTAATATACCCAGTCACATACTCACGAAAGTCCTGTCTGTGTCAGTCTTTGTCTGTATGCTGGATAAAGGAACAAGGAGATGTGGTCCGAGTGTCCGAAGTGGACGCGGGGTGCGGCCCTGTAGGCACCGTGTATACTGCTGTAAACATGATCCAGTGTGTTCTTATCATGGGTGGGAATATCCACCTGTTGATAATGTTTAGGGAATACAGTCTTTAAGTTCCAGTGGTTAAAGTCACCAGCGGCGATGAAAACAGCATCGGAATGAGCCGTCTCTTGCGCACTGATGATGTCATGAAGTTTGCCGAGAGCTGCTGTGGAGTTGACTCGCAGGGGGATGTAAACAGCAGTAAATTCCCTCGGTATATAGTAGGGACGGCATTTCAGCAGTAAGAACTCCACATCTGGCAAACAGTGCTTGTAAACAGTCCGTATATCTCCACACCACGAGTTGTTGATAAACACACGCGCACACCTCCGGAGGCTGCAGTCCGGTCTCCTCGATGTATGGAGTGAGTCTGTAGCTGAACGGCGCAGTCTGTGAATTTGTCTGATAGCCAGGTCTTGGTGAAGATTAGAGCGCAACACTCTCTTACTTCACGATGTTTTGTGATCCTTGCTCTTAGCTCGTCCAGCTACTTCACAGGTGTGCTAATTATAGGCTATCCAAAACTGCACAACAGATATACAGTAATAGGTGGAGCTGTATTGGAGAGCTGTGAGGAGAGCACGCAGGGTCCCATACAAACAAAACAAAACAAAAACACCTTACTGTATCACAGAAACAACATAGCACATGTTTGTATCACAGGAAACACCTAAATGAAATCTCCTCATTCACTCCCTTTGGAATCAGAGTATGGAGGCATGTATCCAATAGGCTTCTCTCTGGAGGAGGATTCTGCCCCTGTTACCACATCTTTGGGGCATTCTCATTGTCTCAATGCAAATATAGTATGTAGTAAATGTAGTTCACTGAAACTTTGGTTATGACCATTGAAGTGCCTGGCTACTTATGATTTGGCATCGAAGTTACGATTAGAACACTTGTGCTCACAGCTTCTGTTTTTTAGATCCCTTTTTGTTTTGTCTACATAATACATATTAGATGGACATTTTAACAGGTAAACCACATATTAAATGCTACTTCTAATTCTCCCCTTGACCTTAATTTCGGCACCTGTCGATGTCCTTGCCACTTCCCAGGGCTTCATCTTCACTGCTGTTCAGCACCCAGAGCCTTGTCTGTGCAGCGCCTCAGAACCATGCCTGCCCAGAGCTCCAGCTCCAGTGTCTCCCGTCAGCTCCCAAGCCAACACCTGCCAGTGTCCCCCGTCGGCTCCCAGGCTGACACCTGCCAGTGTCCCCCCGTCAGCTCCCAGGCCGACACCTGCTATTGTCCCCCAGTTAGGAACTCACCTGACACCGGTTCCTGTCCCTCGGTCTGAGGCCCGGCCAAGCCCAAGCCCAGTTGCCAGTGTTCCTCTGTTGGCTCCCAGGCCGCCAGCTGCCAGTGTTCCTCCGTATATTCCAGGCCACCGGCCACTAGTGTTCCCTGGTCGGCTCCCAGGCCTCCAGAGGGTCACGGCCTTCGGCGACGGCCTCCAGTGAGTCACGTCCTTTGCCGACGGCCTCCAGAGGGACACGGCCTTCTCCGACAGCCTCCAGAGGGTTCCAGCCTTCACCTCTGAAGCCTATGGCCTACCTTCACCGCTTCATAGGCCTACCTACCTGCAACCCCCATCATCTCGTCCACATCACCCTCCAGCACAGTTTGTTGAATAAATCTTCACTTCACCATTTGTCTGCATATGGGTCCTATAATATAACCTCAACCATAACATTCATCCTCTCTCTTATCTAAAGCTACAGTTATCTTCTATTACTGTCCTTTCTTCTTTGGGGCAGTAATAAACAAGTAAACCTTTGGGATTTTTTGCAAATTCCAACACAGTGGCTAAGAATGTTCCTAGGAAATTGAGTTTGGTCCAGTCACAAAGTTTTTCATGATCCAAAACCTTGTTTTCTGAAAGGTCGTTTCACCTTTTGAAATGTCGGTGTGCTCTCTGACCATTTTTGGTCTCTTACCACTGTGAGAATGACCACAACTATGGCTGCATTGTACAGCGAAGAATGATCCACATGCAGGTTTAAGGTGGGCCACAGAGGTGTTTTTTTAAATGTATTAATTAATGAATTCATCCATTCATTCATCCATCCATCCATCCATCCATCCATCCACAAGCAAACAGACATCAGTACAATGACACCCAGGTTGTTAAAATGCCACCTATTTATATATATGACCCTGGAAGACTCCATCTACCACCGGGATCCACTGTCTACCACCACGTTTAACCCACCATTTTTATTCCTCTATTTACACAACATAATTGGTAACTTATATACACACACACACCCATTTACATCCACCATCAAAGAAAATACACATATCCACTTAATTTACATTTGCTAAAATACAACACACATAATGATAATAATAATGGATTGGATTTGTATGCCGCTTTTCAAGACACCAAAATGCCTGACAGGGTTCCAGGTTTCATTCATTCACACACAGTCATATCGGTGGTGGTAAACTACAATTGTAGCCACAGCTGCCCTGGGGCAGACTGACGGAAGCGTGGCTGCCATTCAGTGCCTACGGGCCCTCCGACCTCCACCTCAAACATACAGCAGTCATACACAATCACACAAGGCAAGGTGGGTGAAGTGTCTTGCCCAAGGACACAACCCTCCGAACATTGGCCAGCCCGCTCTACCACCTGAGCCACGGTCGCCCACACTAACCTGCTCTACACTGGTTCAAACTCTATTTTGTTTTAAATTATTTGATGATTTCCCCTCTAGAATTTCTTTAATTGCTCCTTATTAATGCCTCTCTTAAGCTCTCACTTTCATTTCTCTTTTAAGCACCTCAAGGTCTCTTTTGTGATCACAGTGTAATTTAAGGGCAATAAGGCCCTGGCTCTTATTCCCAGTACATTGAAAGGAGTGTCAGCTAAATGCTTCAAATGTAAAATAGAGTTGTGTATTTGTCTGAGGCGTATGAAGTTCATCTTTATAGTGATGGGTCTTTATGTATGCGGTGTCTTGTACCAGCAGAACAGGAGTATTCCTCATTTTAATCACTGGTGTGTCTAAATGTTTCACCTAGAGCTCCCTGGGCCTCCCAGTAATGTGTCCATACTGGTGACCAGCACATCCTCTCTGTTCGTGGCAATCAAAGAGCCAGAAGGTCACAACATGGGGCTCATCACCCGCTACAGAGGTAGGTGGTGAATACGACTGTATTACATTTTATAGATGTAAAGATAGATGGATGATGGAGTGATTGATAGACAGATGGATAAATTGATAGATGGATAGATGGATAGATGGATAGATGGATAGATGGATTAAGGAATAATATAATATAATCAAGGTCTCACACATCATTTATTCTGGTGAGTATAAAAGCCTTTTCTTTATGGATGTAGTTAAGCTTCTCTATTTTTGCTTCTTAGTCTAGCAGCTACGTACATGTCGTACTTTGTAGCTGAGGGTGGATTAAGCCCAGGTACATCACGTTCCCCTAACTGTAAACACTCAAATCCGTAGTTCTGCCCTATGGGGGCTTTGAGTAAAGCCAGAGAATAATCTGTCAGTGAGATTGTTTTGTGTTCACAGTGGAATGGAGCACCTCAGCCAGCTTCAAACGCATCCTTGGCTCAGCCCAAGTTACAGAGACCAAGAATCCATCCCATACTATTAAGGGGCTCACAGCAGTAAGTCACGCAGCACCTACTCTACTCGTGGACTAATAGCTCATATCGCCACTGCAAACACACACATAGATGCGCATGCAAGCACACATCCAATACACATATTCATCCTCGTGCCAAAGGTTCTCACACTCGTATCCCCTATTTCTTTGCCCTCGAATTGATGATTCAGATTGTTACTGCATGGCGATAATTTGGTGGTCTGGTGCTTCTCCAAATACAGGGAGTGCATTACTTTGTAAGAGTGAGCGCCTTCAATGTGAAAGGATGGGGCCTGCCTCAGTGCTCCACTCCAGCCAGCGTTGCCCCCTCCAGTGAGTATACTGAACTGCAAACTTTGATGACTGTTGACTTAGTTCTCCATTCTTTTTTCTCTCTGTGCCTGAGTGATGAAATCAAGCTTGATGTGTGGAGAAGTGGAGTCCACTCAAGCCTGATAAGATTAATTAATTATCAAAACCTTGGAAGTTAAAGATGTCACTGTGTGCACTGAGTTTGAATTTAGCTCACCAGTTGGTATAATTTGCACTTTATGTTGAGCAAAAATTGCCACATAGTCTCTCTGAAATGGAGAACATGTTGCAGCGTCAGTTTGGTAACACAATGAAAGTTGTAAATCAATTTTAATCTAACTTAAAAGGAGACATAGTTTCAGTAGCTCAGAATGAATCAGCAGTGAAACTTTCGGAGCACACAGATGGTCTCTCAAGCAGTCGCCCTCACCTCCTAATCAGAGTTAGGGGAGAAGCAGCACTCGGGACTCGCCAGCAAATGAGTTCTTGATGTCTTCAATGATTTCCCTTAATTGCATAAAAATGAGAGTGATGATTTGTTTCTCTTTTTCTTCCTTTGCAGGTTGGAGAGAGTGCACTGGTGTGAAGTCGCAGTTCAGAAATCATGAAGGCCTTGTGAAGAAACTGCTGGAAGATGCCAAAGAACCACATTACAGAGGATTCTGCATAGGTAACAATGACTCTATATGTCACATTTTCGATGTCCTTTATAGATATAGATTTACTATTGAATACACTGAAGCAAAGTCTAAATTTTCTTCTATTAATATATATTAACATATATTGATCTATTCCTGTACTTTTAAACCGTGGAAATCATTGTACCTTTGGCGGGTACTTCATGTTCCAAAAAAATAATAACGGAAAATAATCTTGCATAAAGCCTCCTTGCAGAACCACAGCATTGTCTTCTTCTTTTTTTTCGACCCCAACCAATTTCTAATCAGAATTGCTTTTATATTTTAAGGCGCACAATAGTGTTGACCTTTTTTCAGTGTACCTCTGAAGTGTCAGACAAGAAAACGAACAATGAGAATATAGATATTATATAATCATGTTTAACGTTTTAACGTGTCAGCTCTTTTTTTTACTACCAATTCAACTATCTCGTGCGTGCACAGTGAACATATTTTGGCAGCAAAGTGATTCCCATCCTGGCTCATCCTCCACTCCTCCGTTCTACAGAGAGCTCGAAGCCCCAGAGTCCCAGCAAGCGTCTGTCAGTGTCTCGAGGCATCAAACAACTGTTCCAGTCCGCCACCAAGTTTGTTCGTCTCCTACAGAGGTAGCGCTCCATCTGTCTTACCCGTCCCACTGTGCCTCGAGGGTACACGGAGTAACAGATTCAATGTGATGCGATTACACCGTCCAAACCCGTTTCTGTTACAGTTATTGAAAAAGAACAGTAGTCGCATTTAAAGCTGCTGAAGCCTCAAGATCAGTGAGGAGGTCTTTTGAACGGGATGAAGTTTGAAATCATCGAACTGTGGAGAGCGGCATGTGGCTGATCAAGGCTTCTTGCTGCACCAGGTGTTCAGTGGACCACACTGAATACAACAGCTAACAGGGTATAAACGGATTGCTAGGCTACTGGACACGAGAGGGTGTGAAACCATAGTGTTGCCTCAAAAAGTGGTTGAACACTGCATAGATGGGAGGAAAATGCTTTTTGAATGTTGACATCAACTGCATGTCTTGTCGTAATTTGAGTTGTCAACAAAAGTCATCAACTAGAGCAGGTCTAGGCTCTTAGTTTAAAGGGACCTATCATCCCCCTATGAGCAAGCGCTTGGCAACAGTGTGCGAGAAAAGCACGAGAGCTTGAACCAAAAGTTATGTATTATGTACGGCTGACTTTAACAACAGCACGATCAGAAGATAAATGTATTTCAAAATGTGTTGTATGTATGCCTGCCAATAATTTTGGTGTGTGAAATTAATTTCCTCGCTTTTTAGGGAGGATGTTTTGTGAGTTGCAGAAATTCTCTGATCTCTCTCAGTTGATGACGTGTCTTAAAAGTTTTATCATTTTCACGCTAGGATTGACTTAGCTTAAAAGAAAGTAGTCTGTCGGAGCAAAGACCAGTTATGCCATTTCTTCCATTGATGAATTTAGTTTTTCTAGAATCAAAGTATCTTATAGTCTTTTATCATAATTTGATCTTAAAAGCATGATTTTGTTTTGCATTTGTGTACATATTTAAATATTGCCTTGTATTTTTCATCGTCTTTCATTGTTGTCGTTGTGATTTCTATTCTCTCTTTGTTTGGTCTTTCCCATGTGGATATAATTAGGGGCGTGTACTTGGCTACTGTGTTCTACCACAAGGAAAACATCCTGGTGACTGCCGAAGATCAAATCCCACTGGTAGAGATCCAGTGCTGCTCCACCTCCATCACCCAGGACTTTCTTTGGTTTGCCAAGGTGAAACACATGCATTCGTCATTCAACATATATGCTGTTGGTAACTTATCCATATGAAACAGCCAAAACATGTGAAGTCAGGTAGCTGTTTTCTAATCACACACAAATCCTCCATTGTTATTTATTGATTCTATACAATTTAATTATTCAGACCACTGAACTTTCTGTGTGAAATTCTATTCAAAGTTAAACGTTATTTTTTTTTTCCCCCCCTTCAGTTGTCCTGTGCATGGCAACAAGTGCCCTGGCTTCAGCAGGCCCTTTCCTCGGCTCATTCGTCCCCCTCCTCCCTCCTTCAGAACAGGCACAACATTTTAAGAGCTGTTTCCCAGCTGCAGGTAGGAAGTTAAGCAGCTTACCCTGCACGATAAGAAGCAGCAAAATGGGTTAATTACTATTTTAATTACCTCCTACTCTTCCTACCCTTCTTACTGGTGCCTCGCTTCCCTATCTCATGCTACAAACCTGTACCCCCAGAACCTGTGTTTCACTGCATTAATCCCTAATATCCTTATATTTATTCATCCTCATGTATTCTCTTTTAATTCTCCACCCTTCTCTGCCTTCAGTCTTCCCTGGGAACAGTGGACCTGGGCCGGGTGTACTATGAGCCTCTGAAAGACCGGCAGGGCAATGTCTTACTGGTGACTCTGAAGGAGTTCCCAAACCCTCCCAGGTGAGACAGATTCTTTTGTTCCTTTCTGTTCGTTCCTGGCAGATATTTTTTTTTTTCTTCCCCCACCCAACAAAGACCTCAAAGCGTCAAAGAAGGCTTCAACCCCCGTTTTCTCTTTGAAGAACATTTTCCAACTCACCACTGAGCTGCTACTCGGAATCTTCCTTAGCAGAAGGAAGATACAAGCCCTTAATCAGGCATTAGGCAGGTCTTGCTTAGCACATGTCCAGCCTGTATGTTGATTGTTGGTGTAATACCGGCTGTGTTATACTATATATGTATAAACCAAACTGAGTATTTAATTGGTTGTTCCATGTGGTTGCATTTCATTTTCACCGCACCAAGCCCTCCTGACCCTCCGCTTCACTGGATGCCCCTCGCCCGGCTGGAAAAGAACCGAAGCAGAACTCCTCTGCTGCCGGAGCCCACTGCCATGGACATGCTGTATGAGCAGCTCAAGGTGAACCTGGGTTTGTGTTTGTGTGAAAGAGAGACGCATAGAAAACCGTAGGTGAGCAGCAGCTTTGTGCGACAGAATGCAGTGCAGTAATGATTGAGTGTATTGACTTTCCTGAATTGATTATCGGGCTTTGTTTTTTTTCTCCTCTGTGCTACTCAAATAACCCTGAAAACACAGTGGAATTAACGTAGCAAGCCTAAACCTAATTATCTAGCGCTTTTTTTTTTTTTTTTTCATTTCCAAATGAAATGCTGCTAAACATCACTTCCTACAATATCTTAGAACCCCCAACATTGTTTCTCCCTGTTCTCCAGGAGAAGCTTTCCTTCCACAGACACAGCAGTCAGTGGGCACAGCCGGGTCTGTACGTGGGCATCCTGAAACTGTGCAGCTCAGTGGAACAGATCAGGGTCCTGGTGCCACAGAGACTGCCCAATCTGCTGTGCCACACCCGGGTCCGACACAATGCCCATGTTACTAGGTAACACCGTTTGAATGTGAATGTGGCATACTGATCCATATTGTAGCTCGACAACAAATCGTACATGCATTTTCCAAAGCATACCATGCCCCACTTGCTGCTTTATTGGTGTTGTAGAAAGACCCAAATGCTTTTTGAAGGATATTTCAAACGCAGCAGTTCCTGGCACATTACAAAGGGGTGCTATTTGGCAGCCAACCATTAACTCTTCACCAACAAGCTGCCCCTTCTTTCAACTTAAATCTGCCAAAAAAAACAAAAAAAAACACACAAATATTCCTTGCATGCACGTTGAGTATACACAGTTCTTAGTTAATGGGCCGCAACATGCAACAAAGCCACTCACATGGAGGGTTTTTGTACCTTTGCTGTTTGCTGCTACTTCTTTTAACTGTGTTAACTGCGTTGTCGTTGTGACAGAGAGGAGTGGGAGTGGCTTCAGAGTCATGTTTACACCACAGCCAATGGCAGCGTTCATGACCTGCTGAGCGGCGACGACGAGAGCTTGATGGAGAGCAGCGGCCTGGTGGAGTTCGTCAGGTCTCTGAGGGTTGCAGTCACACATCTCTTGACGAAGCTCAACATCCCCCTCTACAGGGTAACACTGGTTTAAGTCACCTAGAACTTCTCCTTTTGTGCTATTGTTGTTAAGAAAAGACAAGACATGGCGAAGTTCAGTTGAACATCGAGCCTCTAACAGATCATCGTAACATTCGGCCATATTTTCTATCTGTGACAGGCTTACCAGTATGGTGTGTACACCCGTGAGCTGGTGCAGTTCGGAGACAAGCTGTCCATGCTGCTGCTGCTGCCTCCCAGTGAGGACTTCAGCTCCAGCTACTGGCCTCTGGTGGGGACCAAGGAGCCTGGGCTCACCATGCCCCTGCAGATCTTTGAGCTGGGTAGGTGTAGATCTACACTCGCACATGCATCCATGCATATGGGATCGCTCTCATAATAGTACTACCGTGTTTTTTTTTCAAACAGCACTGAGAGAGCAGGGCCACAAAAAGAGGAGCTAGGCAATGCCTCAAGCAAGTGAAACCAAAAAAATAAGTTATTCATACTGTTACATGTTCATCAAACCTGGAGGTCAAGATAAGATACCTGACAGGGTAACCAGCTCTTTACAAGAACAACATTGTGTCCTGGAGCCCTTTTTAAGTTAAAAGAACATCCTAGAAATCACAAATACATATTTCTCCTCTTACCTGTCGTGCTATTTATCCACATAGATTGTTTTGATGTGAGCTTTTGGAAATATCATTTAAACAAATCTCTTTCCAGAAACCACAAGATGATCCAAAGACTTTGTCGTGAGCACTTTCATGGAGGAACTATTTTCTTTCTACCGTGTAACACCTGACAGCCTTGGCACCGAGGCTCGTGACAGCACAGGATGTAAACATTAATGGCTTCCCCCGCGGCTGAGCTGTAAAGCTAGCTAGCTCAGTGGTGGTGGGTGAGCTAGCAGCTAGCTATGAACTAATCTAGTTGAATTAGTTTGCTCCCTTTCTCATTCTGCACGATAACACAGTTGATGGGTGTAGTTTGTTTGAAAGAAATTAGTTCCAGCACGAAACTGCTCACAACAACGTCTGTGAGTTTAGTGAGATTATCTCGGGTAACTAGGTCATGACTTCTAAAAAAGTGATGGAGAGTTTTTCAAATGTATTCTTTTGGTGCTTTATGCACTGCTAGCCGAATGCCATCTAGGTCCATTGTATCTGAGAGAAGGCGCGACATCTCCAAACTGGGGTGAACTGTCCCTTTAAGAAAAATGATAGCGTCACACAAGAACAAAGTGACAGAAGTAATTTCATATAGCATACACCTCATTAAGATCAATAAATGTGTCTGATCTTCAAAGGAACTAAAGCAAAGATTTATAAATAATGCCCAACAAAACCAATTAAATGAGTTCAACCCGAACCAATTTGGTTTAAAGCACACGCGGCTGTAGTATCTGATCTTTTGGTCTTTTGAAGACGAGTCGCTTTTACTGTTTTTTTTTCTTTTTTCATTAGTCCTTTGATACTCCTCTTCATCTACACTTTAGGATTTGTTTTGACTCTAATTTTCTCGCTAAAGGTATGATAAAGTGCACTAATGAGTTCCTAGGCTCTGTCTCTCGGCTTTGATGCAGTGATTGCTTTTTTTCTTTCAAATCTATCTTATCTCTAGTTCACTTCTGGACGTTTGAAAGGGACTTCCTGGCCGAGTACTGCCAGGGCTGGGTGAGGCTGGAGCTGGACACTCATCTGGCCCAGCAGGCTCTGCGGGAGGCGCTGGACACCAAGGAGGTGCAGGAGGCCCGGGAGCGTCTCAACCACATCACTGAGCTTTCTCGTGTAAGATCATGAGAGCAGAAACAAAAGAAGGCTGACTAGTTAAAGAAGAGCTGGTGAAACATACCTTTTATTCATCCCTCCTTCTGTAATTAATATGGGTTTAATAATGAAAATGAATAAGAAAACAAAGGCCGTCACTTGGATTCATCCATCAGTGCATATGATTAAACGTGATTTAGGTTTAACTAATTCAACCGTTTCTTTGTTGCCATTTATTTTCCCTGTTCCCTCAGCGTCTGGATGTGGTGTGGAGGGACGCACGCTGGATTATGGACTGTCTGCAGTGTGTTCGGTCCAAGCAGTGGGTGGGGGCCGTACCTCTAGGCCTGGTGATGGGAGGAGACCCGCCGGCACATCCTGACGGTGAGGAGGAGGAGAAGAGTTTGACCGCCAGGCTGACGTGGCCGCATCGGATACAAGCACAGAGACAAGCCATAACAGGTGGGTGAGGGTGTAAATAAGCGCGGATCACACTATATTTTGGTACGGATTTCGGGAATGAGGCCGCCAAGTTAATGGATTTAGACAACATCATGGTTAAATGACAAATACATGCATGTATGCTCCTTAGTAACCTATTCAACCATATTGCAGGATTATGTTGCAGCACTCATTTCAAATTCTTGTCGGCATCCAATTTTCCATAGGTATTAAACACAAGGAGATATTGTATTCTATGTGTGAAACGATGCATTATTAATGCAGTATTCAATTGCCCATTTGAGATCAGACTGCTGTTATAACCAGAGACCATATTGGGATCCATGAGATCTCAGTATGTGTTTGTGTGAAAGAGAGACGCACAGAAAACAGTACGTGAGCAGCAGCTACGTGGAGCAGAACGCAGTGTATAATGACTGAGTGTATTGACTTTTTCCTGAATTGATTATTGGGCTTTGTTTTTCTCTCTCTGTTCAACTCAAATAACCCTGAAAACACAGTGGTATTAATTTAGCAAGCCTAAACCTAATTATCTAACTTTTCTTTTTAATGAGACGCTCCAAATTAAAGGCGTTTCAGCATCACTTCCTATAAATATCTTAAACCCCCCCCCAACATTGTTCCTCTCTGCTCTCAAGGAGAAACTTTCCTTCCACAGACACAGCATTCAGCGGGGCACAATCACAGTCTTGGGATGGGATCACACTAGCTGCGACGCCTGTCAACGTCCATGTTCCGATCCATGAGTACTCGGTGCTCCCCTCGCTCGGGCCACACCCATATACGAACGTGCCCTTCATTTGATCTCAACTACAAAGCTGTAACGTTTAGTGATTGTATCATATGGCTGTGAGTCAGTCGCTGTGACAAAATCTGTCAGCAGGCAGGTAGGAAAGACAGACAGAGAGATAAGCTGAAAATAGTACCAGCTATGCTTGAGTGGGAGGGAATGACTGGAACTGTTTGACAGTGATCCACAGCTTAAAACGAATATGGGCCAGGGCATGAAGTGGGGGAACAATGGCCCCTTTCCTACTCCCTTGCTCCCTATTACCAGTGCTCTTGTCCAGACTACTTCTATTTTCAAACTCAGCCAGATATTGATCTACACGACACATCTGTGAAGTTTCATGGCTGCATCTTGCACAGTTGTGATGCCATGACGCTGACAAACATCTGTCCACACCAACAGAGAGGCATGTATACACTTGGCGAAGTACTAAAAACCACTTCTGTGTTAGTTCCTGCTATATAAGGTGTCGTCAGGGCAACATTTTGCCACGATGACATGCGCGCACGCACGCACGCACGCACACACACACACACACACACACACACACACACACACACCGCACACCGTGCTTTGAGTAATTACAATTACTACAAAGCTAACATGTTGATGTTTGACAGCTATGGTTTTTACCATCTTCATCTTGTTGAGCCTGTTAACTGCATCACTGAATTACTGTGACTTGCAGCAGCTTGAATGCTGCCAAGACCTTTTTTTAAGTGGTAAAATCGGGACAGGTACCACAAAGTCATTCAGATTTTATTTTTTACTGTAACTACAGCAACATTAGAAGAAGATCAAGAAGTTGTAAAAGGAAGAGAACGAAAGACAAATAATAACACAAAACCACACACCATAAGAGAAAGCAAAAGGAAAAAGAGGTAGGAAAAAGGAAAAAGGTTATAGAAATACTCAATAAATGATTTCCATAAATAGAGAAACCATCAGATTTTCGTTTTGTCCAAGATTAGAAAAAAAACTTAAAATTATTCAACCAGACTGAAAATGAGGGTTGAAGATTTAAATGTTCTTTTTCCGTCTGTCCATTTCAGACTGTCCAGTCAGCGGGACGCCGCCAAATGTCGTCACCGCCGAGGTCTCACCTCCAGCGGGGATCATGGATGTCCCTAAAAAGGTGGATGTGGGCCAGCTGGCGTTGATGGAGGGCGTTGCAAAGGGAGGATACCCTGTAGACATAGCCGCCCAGTCGACCATAGACTTGACAAGCATTGGCCAGTCAGAATCAGGATGTCCAAGCGCTTTAGTCGAACCTGGACTAGAGCCTGCCGCTGATGCACAGCTGGAAATGAGCTACGCAGCACAGGACACACAGCAGTCTTACAGCGAGGAGCAGGACTTCCCTTCCATCACCGAGGTGATCCGGCCAATGGAGATGGCAGAGTTGGTGCACATCTTGCCCACACTGAGTCTTATTGAGGAGGAGACCCCTAGCAGCCTGTCCACACCATCAGTAATGGAAATGCTAGAGAGCTTTGGACTAGGGATTAGTGAAAACAGCACCTTCTTCGACTTAGAGAATTCAGACTTAAGCAACGGAGCCGGCTGTCTGTCACAGCCCAGCCAGAGCTACGCCAGCAGCAGCAGCAGCAGCAGCATCAGCATCAGCAGCGCGAGAGAGACGCACTGTGAGAACACCGCTTTACGAGGACAGGACGTGTCTGCCTGTCACGCCTCGGTGAACGCCACAGGTGGTGACGGGCCTGTTTTGAGCCGGGGGTTTCCTCCAGAGGCTCAGCAGGTTCCCAGCAAGGGGGCGTGCTGTCTGGTGAGAAACCAGGTGGAGTGGGACAGACCCTCAAACAGCTCATCCTGATATCGACTCAAGTTTCGGCCCACTTCAAACTCGTACCAATTAAGCAGTAGGTTTATAAGCAGGACTCTGACGTTTCTCTCGACCCCTGACTGTCCATCAGCCTCCGAATGTCCCGTTAATAATAACTGTTTTGGAAGGAAGATTAAAGTGACGTCTCTTTTCTAGCTTTATCTAATCATCCTGTAATCATCCTTACAGCTGATGTTATAACGGCTGTGGGAAGTGAAAAAAAAAAAAAAGACCCCATAACTACACTGTTTTATGTCGTTTGCACATTTCTGGGCCTGCAGTTTAACTTTTCTAAGGTTCGGTCCATTAGAGTTTCACGTGTGAAAAATCTGAGCTATAGTTGTAGTTTTTCCGACTTGAAAGTCCATCACTCACTACAGCCTGAAGCAACATTACTGCTTGTTGGAGGTGGCAAACAAACTTTTGAATGCATACAGTTCAATAAAATGGAAATGTTAATTTACAGTTAAAAAAACGGATGTACCGTACGTGCAATTGAATACTTGTGTAGTATTTCTGGTTTACCTTTGTGCACTTTGGGCATTCCTAAGCAAAACTGAAGCAAGATTTATATTCCAGCTGATAATGCATTTACTGCTGTCCTTCTGCAAATTCTGATAATGAGAGAAGAAACCCGCTTTGGACGTGAAATGAAGTCAAAACGTGTGTGCTGTTGTAAGAAAGCTATACTCGAGATGTCAGATCACAGTTTGTTCATCATTCAACGGCCGATTCAAAAGGCAAGTTTTCAGAAATATGCTCAACTCTCAATTACTTGCCTGCATTTACATTTCTTGGTTGCACACAGCATTTAAAAGTTTCTCATGCGTTCCTTCATACACTCGTGACAGTTATTTTGAGCTTTGGTGGAGCTCTGGCCTTGCATTCTTGCGTCTGCATTTACTTTGTCTTTGTTTTACCTCCTCCTGTACGCCATCCAGTCAACCAGAGATCGAGCTACAGCCAAGGAAACATTCAGACTATGTCAAAATCTGCTTTAGCTTATAAAGAATATAATGGAATAGCTTTTTCTTGCAGCTCACTGCCTTTCAGTTACATCTTGCATTTCATTAGTTCATATTATAAGAGCGATATTATCTTTGGTATTATATGTGGTCAAATAAATAATGATGTGGATTAAGTTATGACATTTAAAAAAATCATAAACATGTGGATAACCATATTATGTATTAAACTGCTCAGTGGGATGAAACTGCCCAAATGAATGTTATTATAAATCCCATTAAATACTGCCTGAGGCTATCGCATCGTGCTTTACAATTCTGTGTTTCGTTTTCGAGGTTGGTTTGTATTGGTGCTACATGCTGAACTCCAACAAGCGTGTTCATATAATTAGGTCTGTTCTCAGGACTTGATAGACATCCTCGCACTCTGCAGGCGCACTTGTTGAGGACAACCTGCACATTTTAATCGAGCCGGGGTTTAATGCTCATGAAGAAAAGAATTCTGGTGAATATGGCCGATAATCTGAACTGAAACAAACCTCATGGGGGAATTTAATAATTACAAACAACCCCAAACATCATCTCATTATGATCTGTAAGAAAAAATAGTTTTTAGTTGTTTTTTTTTATATTGGACAACATTATATGCCAATACATTTAAATCTCTATACACGCACACAACCAGTTGAACAATCTGCTGTGCTTTAACAGCTTTAACATTTGTGCGATAAAGGGCTACTAATGTGATATTGCAAATTAACTTAGTGCCAGCTCTGCCTGACATCAAATAGTCACTGATTAAGGGATCAAAGCAGAACCATGTCAATTTGTTCTTAGATTAAAATCTGTTATTTTTGTTTTCCCATTAATAATTATAACTTGAGTGTGCCCTGCTGGCTCATTATGGTTAAATGGAAATCTGATGGAACAATCTCTCAGGCATCTACTATGGAGGGGGCCGTAGTGTTACAATCCCTAATTCTGACCCGTTCAGCGCAGAATTCTCAAAATGATTACCTTTTATTAATTTTTCTAATTCCTTTGTAAGTTTTCAAAAATTATAAAAAGATATATATTTACAAAAGTACAGGGAAAAAAACCCAAATGCGCCTTTTTAATCTTAGAAGTAGGTTGTCAGATTGATTCTTATAAATTTCCTCTGCTTAAACACTTTGAAAAAAAAAAACCTTGAAGGGAATAAGATTATTTCTGTGTTGCAACAGACAGAAGTAATGAACATGATAATTAGCCTACTAGCTTAATAATCGAGGTGCCTGAACGAGGTTTTTAAAGAGCCGCATTCAGGCAACAGGCTGCCTTTTGAACAGGTCTGCTATAGTAGGTAAACCGAATTGTATGAAAATCAACTTGACATTTGTCAGTACATAAGCTTTTAGGGTTTGTTTAATCAAACCAACAGCTGCCGTAATAGCAGCAGTTTAGAGGAAACAGCGCCCTCAGCTGGCTATATCCAGGTACTGTAGCACATCATTTAATGATAGCTAACACAATAGCATTAACATCAGCATAGCAGCCTTAAAACAAAACAAAAAAACGTATATGTCAGCATAGTGTGATATTACAAATATAAAACAGTAAAAAAAAAATAAACTATATTGGTAATAACTATAATGATGAAGAGCAGTTTTCATAACCTGAGGGGGAAACGGCACCTAGCATCGAAGGAGACTTAAAAGAATCACGGTGTTTTCTGCCCTCTAGTGGTTACATTATGGAACTGCAAAAGAATACATCCGTAAAGCACCGTCAATGCACATATGGAAACACCTCCGGTACATCCTTTCAAAATAAAGTCACCAAACTAGAGCACTTAAACAATCCGTGAGTGCTCTGTTGTGGTCGGCCCTTATCCCTCACGTGCAATTATAGTGTAATGGATGCAGATAGGAGCACCTGAAACGACCCACATTGTACTTTTTTTGGAAGTCTTGATAACTTTGGAAAAGTTAGCTTGTTGTGGCGGCTGTTGCGAGCTGAGAGGCTAGCTAGTGCCAGCTAGACAGACTACCCATTTGAACCCCACCTTCAACACCTTAGAGGTTGTGTATATTCGCTTGAAAACAGATCTAAACTATTATTTCAGGATTATTTGTGTCAGTCGCTTTCTTTTGATTCAGCTTGATTACCGGTTTTTCAGGTGTCAGTGTGCTGTCACGTCTCCACTCCGAACTGACGAATTTCATTTCATTCCGTTGCAGTACCTCAATGTGACCACACGAGGCGGGCAGTCGAAAACGTACAATTGAAAACATGTAGGCCGTTTACAGAATGCATTAATACTTTAAATAACAAAATGTGATTATGATTTGTGTGGCTAGGTGCCTATAACGACAAAAAAAAAGTATTACATTTAGAAAGTATTTACCGGAAGACGTAATATACTATGATCGCTGAATTGATGGCTAGCATGAGTAGACCAGTGCAGTTTCTCACACTATTCCTGCCATTATTGATCACTTTCTCACAGTAAGAGTGGCATGGCAGGCAGGAACAGCTCAAACTAGTAAAGAATATTCATGACACAGACAAACCAATGCATCCAAAAATACAAAAAATAAAGTGTCCTTTTAAAGTTGTATTTTTTTAAAAATCTTTATTTGATTTATTTCTTGCACCCCATGTTCCACTTACCTTTTCTCTTCGATGCCTCTTTTTAAGTATACTTAAGCATTCTATTGTATAGAGTATTTTATTGTTTTTTGTACATTGTATAAAGTACAATCTGAGTCATCAATTCTAGGGCAAAGAAATAGGGGATAAGAGTTTGAGACACTTTGGCACGAGGATGAATATGTGTATTGGATGTGTGCTTGCATGCGCATCTATGTGTGTGTTTGCAGTGGCGATATGAGCTATTAGTCCACGAGTAGAGTA
>OMLP01028234.1:0-19409 GCA_900302685.1 Spondyliosoma cantharus
AAAGGTGAGCACAGTCAAAAGTAGGCCAAAAAAGCCAAGAACTGAGGTGGAGAATAATTCTAACTTTAAGATCCTGGTGATCAATGAGGCAGAGTATAATTAAAATAACTGTCGTTCTGTTTTTTCACATTTGGATGGTTAAATTATGTTAGAAAATAGACCTACCATTAGGCTGCAGTTTAATTTGACAGTGAGCAGTAACCAAGTAACTGTCGTGTTGGTCTTTTCACAAATATGGGAATGATAGTCAAAAATATCATTAAAATGCATAGTTTTATATAAAACAGCATCAAATTTTTTCGACGGCCTATACAAGGGCCCAATTAGATTTCTTTTCATGGGGCCCACAATCCCTGGTGGTGCCCCTGGTGATGTGTATGTAATATGTATGTAAGTGTATATTGGATGGTAGATGGGGACAGGGTGAGGGGTGAGGGGTTTGTAGGTTAGCCTTTTCCTGAGGGAAGGTGAAGACAGCAGTGACTTTGAAGGGGGAAGAAGCCTGGAGAGTGACAGGCAGAGACCGCTTATCTGCAGTGTTTCTTAGCCCAGACCCTTTTTGGTTTCCAAGCGGCGCGCCAAAAGACATCCGCCTGACCTCACACACACACTCTGGGGTTCCCTTGGTCCTTTCCAGCTTGTACACCTCCTTTACAGACTATGTTTTGGGTTTTCTCCTGTTCAGCCTCGCATGATCTCCTCCATGCTGTCTTTGTCTAACTGCCATTTTCCTTCCGCCAGCTCCCAGGTGTTCTTAATTTTTCTCTGAAGTGTGTGATAGCGTGACTTCGCTGGAGACTTTTAGAAGCTAACTGGTGTTTTTCCAATTTAGTGTGTTACACCAGCGCTTTCACACAAAGTGTGCCCAATTTGAGGGTCCTCTTGCAAAGCGTACACTGCGCTTCAGATTCATTGTTAGGTATGGCTTTTAACCAACTGAATACAGGTTAGGGTTACGTGTGGACAAGGCCTAACACTTTAACCTAAGCTTACATTTTCCCCTAGTTGTAGCAGATTCTGCAGTCGAAGTCTTTCCGGAACTGGCAAAGTGTACGGCGATAAATTCTGACCGGGTTGTTGGCAAAATGCCACTTACATTCTTGGATACGTCAGACAGAAGTACAACACACGGAGCTCACTGTGAATCTCACCAACACATTTCCCCAAAACAACAACAAAAAAAGGCGACGATGGAAGCGGTAAATGAACATACATATTTTAGACCTAACTAAATGTAATTTAAGACCTATATGCAAAATATAGACATATTTAAGACCCCGCGGAAACCCTGGTTTCAGTTTTAAATATTGAATGAATCTACTGATCCCAGATCTGATCCTCTGACAGTTATCACATGACAAAAAAAACTTCCTACCTGTCCAATCAAACTGGAGAACACAAAGACGCCAATGAAAAAGTTGGACATCTGAAAGGAAATCTCGAAGGTGGTCGTAGGCTCTGGAAGACCACCGATGTTGATCAGACTTCGGACGGCATAGTAGTAACAGCGGATGTACCTGTGAAGGGACAGGGACATAAAAACGCACTATGATTCCACTGAATTACCAAGAAAAAAAACTGTACATGGTATTACTGACTGAGGTGGACAGAGGACCAAAAATGACACCCTTTTTGCTGACTTTATGTTCATTGCTACCAGTCAGTAATGCATTCCATTAACGCTACTTTTTCTATTCCAGTGTAGTAATTGTGAATGTGAAAGTGATGATAGATGGACTGCGGAGAGCTCAGACAACAACGCTAACATCTATAATCACAACCAACTGGAAAGGAGCAATAAAGTACTTACGCCGCGCCCTTTCCGTCGTACACCCAGTGGGTTGTTCCGAGACCCTGATTTACCGAGGCGACGTAAAAAAAGCAGGCGTTGATATGGAGCGCGAAGAGCAGGTAACCTGTGGTCCGAGCCACTCTGCGTCAGACAGACGACGACACAAGAGACAGAAACAGACGGGATGAGGTGTAAGTGCGCTGACCTGTGTGTGGTTGTGAAAACTGCTCAAATAAAACACATTTTCATAAAGGGCTAAATCAAAAGCGATCACAGAGTGAATGTTTCAGGAACTGAGGAGCTGTCGACAGGCATCGTCTTCTGCTTACTGCCAACTCCTGTTTGTCTAACAGTCATGGAGCATTCACCTCCAGATGTAGGCCTTGGACATGACGTTTTCCAGTCGATCGCTGAACTCAAAGAAGGACTCCAACTAGAATACACAAGGAAGCGAATAGGCAGAGGGAAGTCTGTTCAAACAGAAACGTATTTCTCCACATTAGTTAAAAAAAACGATCAGCCGGCTGCTTACCCTGACGAAGCGGTTGAGTCGGTAGAAGGAGGAGAAGCTAAAGTGCAGGCAGACTAGGTCAAAGGGGAGGATACTGATCATATCAGTCTGAAAAATAGAGGAATAAAAACAATCAGTTACACAGAAGCCTACACTACTTCTGGACCTCTGAAGTTACGATGAGTGGTAGATGTTTGTCATTTGATCCCCGTAACTCCAAAAATTTACTTTGCTGGCATAAACACAGTGGTGACAGAAGCATTACGATAATTTACTGAAGCGAACGTACCAGTGCACCAATGTCAAAATACTACATGACAAGTAAAAGTCACAGTAGAAGCACAAAGTACTATCAGCACTAATGTTCATGTGAATATCATGTGTTGCACTGTTGCAGCTGGTTCTGGTCATTTAAAATACAATGATAATGTCCCCACTATGGGCCTTGAAGGAACCCATCTGAGAGGTTCGGAGGGGAAACCAGTCTGTGATGGAACGGCTAACAAATCATTGATATGTGAAATGTGATGAGGCCCCAAACAAACATTTACTACAAACCACAGATGTTAAAACTTTATGTTTCTTTAGGTTCAATTTTCAATCTTATCTTGTGACAGCACTGTGCTTATCCTCATGTAAGGTGTAGGCACAAACACAAACAAAAACACTTAGTTAGGGTTTGGAAAAGATTGTGTTTTGTCTCCAAAGTATTTGTTTTTTGTCACCACAAACGCGGCAAGGTTTCCTTAATAATACCTGTTTATAAATGTTGAAACGTAGTCAGTGGTCACTGGCTTGGCAGCCCCCTCACCTGAATCCCCACTAACACCTTCTGATATAAAAGTAATGTACTTTTAAACATGTAATGTGAACGCGATAATACAAAATGAGCCCAAAAAATGTGGCGTAAAGCACAAATTCCATCTCCATCTGTATATTAGTAAATGAGTAAATGATCTTAGTTACTTTGCACCAGCGGACATAAAATAACATTCTCACCTTGAATCGTGGTGATTTCCGATAATGTACCTTGGTCGCAGCTCTGTCTTTCTGCAGGAGATAAACAGTTTTTGTGAATTACACACACAGATGGGTTTAAGAACACTACGGTCATCAATACTTGACGACTTACAATAATGTCCCCGCCTTTGACAAACTGTAGTCGGGGCTGCCAAAGTATGATGTCAATAACATTCACGAAGTCACTGACAATGTCACAAATGACCCAGTAGTGGTTGACGGCATCATTGTGGTAAGGGAAGGCCAAGCGGGCGCTGACAAACCAAACATTGTAGTTGTATGCCAACGCTACCAAGGACAACCAGGCGATATACCGATAATCTGGAGAGGGAGAGAGAGAGAGAGAGAGAGAAACATGCAGATTTAATTGAAGTATATTCATGTGTTCATTTGGTCTTGCGTTCCCTGTCTGTGCCTCACCTAAAGGATCTATTGTTTTCCCCAAGACGTTATCCATCATTTCTTCAATCGGATGGAGGAGGACGTCGAAGCAGGTGCAGTTGATGTCTGGGAGGAGCTTCGCTTTCTTCTTGGCCTCCTCCGCCAGCCTCTCCTCCTCGGCTTTCTTCTCGGCCTCCAGTCTTTTCTCCTCATCCTTTTTCTTCTTCTCCTCTGCCTTTTTGGCCGCCTCCTCTGCCTTCTTTTTATCCGCCTCTTCCTTCGCTATGCGCCTCTCTTCCTGCAACCTGAGGTAGTCGTCCGTCCTCAGGAGAGGCGCTGAGCGGGCAATGAGACGCGTGAGTCAGACAGCCGGTCGACCATGTTTGTGTGTTTGATATCTACCTGTGTGTTGGTGTGAACGCGTCTATACTTACTGACAGGCGGGCTGACTTCTGGGGAAGAGGCGTACGGGTCTATGGCCTTCTCTTTGAGCTCCTTTGTGCGCTCCCTCAACCTCTGGATGAGATTTCTCAGTGTGTCATCTGTGTAACGGAAGTAAACGACAGGTGGAGGAGGAGGTTCTTCACTGTAAGGCCAAAAAAAGAAAGGCAAGAGAAACGGTCCAATGAAATCAGAGACGAAGGAGGAGAATAACTGTTGTGCAAAATAATGTTTATTTGTGAACAGTGAGAGAGGAAGCTTCTCAATAAATAGTACAGTTTTGCAGATTAGTTCATATTATTCTCATAACCATTAATCTGATGAGATAAAAGATAAGGCAGATACACACAAAACCCTATATTAGCTCTTTAAAGGGCTAAAGAGCTTAATTGATTACTTTTGAAATTTAAGTGAAATTATTGACAGAATGTGAAGAAATGACAGGATCTACTATCCTACTTAAGTTAGCACGCTAACCACCAAGCGCGGAATTTTGAAGCCAAAAAAGCTCGACTTCCACAATGTAAGCTTATGGGAAAAAGTATTTTTGGGCCGGAGCGCATCACCTGATGTTGCATTTACAAAATACAGCCACTACGTAAACTGTCTCCAAACATACATATTGTTTTCAGAACCGGAGCTGGGTGAGCTTGAAACAGAACCGGGCTCTACAGACATCATGAGGCAGAGACCAAAAAGGACATTCATAGAGGAAGCTAAGAAGTGAAGTGGAGAGGGAGAGGGAGAAAGAGAGGTTGGCCGAGAGTAAATCTCTCTCGTTGGCGAGAGCTTCCCGATACAAAACAAGACAGACGCTAAGCTAGCCTTCTTGCTGCTAAACTATCAGGTAATATTCGCTGGCTTGCTATGTCTTGTGTTATTGTGTTTGCTTGGATGTTCGGTTGTGATAACAAAGTTGTAATATCATGAGCACTGGATGATAATTAATCAGTCATAACATATGTAGGTGTATGTCTACCCATAATAATGACAATTGTGCATGAATTACAAAAAATATATAAAATCTAATTCTTCAATAATGTTGCTTTAAAAGACTGTAAAAAGGTTTTCTTTCCACTTTTATCCGGACCTCAATAGGATATAGTCATTTTAATAAAAGACCATAAAATTATCTCTGTAATTCAGCTATTGTTCATTTGCAAAAACACACACAAAAAAACAACAAAATAAAACAAAACAAATCCTACTCATGCTCTCTCTGATCATTCTCAGTCACAAATACCACTAAGCTCCTAATCTCCTTTCCTACTTTAGGAGTCACAGTGTGATCAGAGCTGCTGCTACTGCAGCTTGAACACAGCACGTCCAGATACTGTAGGTGCTGTAAGGAAAACTAAAACAAGTGGAGAAAACTGTCCAACTGTACAATCAGTTAAAAGCAGTGAATGCACAGGGTTTGGAGAGCATATAACAAGTTCCTTTCAGATTTAGATACTGGCAGCAGCTATATACTGAGTTTGTAATTATTTAAATGCTGAATGCTACAAAGTCAAATCACGTTAAACTGTGACAGCTCTCATTGTTTGCTTGCTGTGCTGTGACTAATGATACATGGAGAATAGAGACACGTTCCCGAAATAGACACAGCCCCAGCTCCAGGCTATTCTTAGTCAAAGTTATTTGTGTAGCTTCTAATCACTGCTAGAGTCTCGTACAGCCTCACATGTTATTACAGTGGACAAAATAATTTAAAATAATGTCATCGCTTCATAAATATTCAATATGTTCAAAACAAAAACATCCTCTTCTCGTCACAAACAGATGTTACAGGAAAGTTAATCAGCCAAGATCTCACGCAGAGACAACACAACAGACCTGAAAGACCTCAGACAGGGTTTCATTTGCCTTAGTGGGTGTCACAACATCTGCACTAACATTTCTGCAGGTAAAAGTGTTCTGTCAGCTACAGTTCAAGATCATGGCTAAAAAGGATTTATCACATTTGATTCAGCCATCACGTTCTCCTGTATTCAATGCACTAGACTGTATGAACGATATACACCGTCTCATCAGAATTCATGTGTTTTTCACCGTCTTGTCCAAAATATTTTGTAAGCTAAGACCGGTAAGTTATTCTTTCAGTATTTTTGTTAGATATCTTAACATCCCGACGGCAATCAATAAATCAAGTGTTCTGAGAAATATGACCAAAAAAATCTAGTTTCTGTGGCTGTTGCAGGCCTCTAATAACCCCTCCACTCATTCGATTCTGTCTATATGCACTCATTGCTCAGTACTGGAGTCTTCTGTAAGACTAGATGGATATACAGCCAAAGCTATTAGCGAGCCTCTAGCAGAATAAGAATGGCTGAGAAAGTGCAGCCAATATTTCCCAATAATAACTACAAGTAGTAACTACTAATAGCTAATGTTCCTTATTCATTACTATGATAATGTCAAGTGTTTTCTTTCATGTGGGAAATGAAGTAGATAGACACTTCGCTTCTAACCATGAAGCTGAACAGACAAACCAAATGACTGCATTGCAGGGAAAAAAAAGTAATGTTTAGTCACTTTTGGGAGCTTGAAATGTCAGAACTGATATATATATGTGGGTCACAGGGAAATGGAGCTGGCATTGGGTGAGATGTGAGGTAAGCACAGTCTTTGATGATGCAGTCTTACCCTTCAGCCCCTTCTGGATTGGCAGCATCACCAGGAGCAGGAGCAGCTGGAGCAGGAGCAGCTGGAGCAGGAGCAGCTGGAGCAGGAGCAGCTGGAGCAGGAGCAGCTGGGGCAGGAGCAGCTGGGGCAGGAGCAGCTGGAGCTGGAAGAAAAATATAGCAGCAGTTCTAAATTGTTGAACACATCATATTATTAAGATATTGTTCTTATCTTAAACCACTGCAACTGAACAATACCAACCCATGAGTGACGCTCGTCACTTTAAATGGACAAATGTGGAAACCAGAAAGCCATTACTTCTTAGCAGGGAAACAGAAAGCAAAGCAGGCTGTGATGGAATGCACATTAGCACTTCCCTAAATGTTTGAACATTATTGAACTCGTGAGGACATAAATAATGATGGTGGTGTGATGGTACATGGTTACTTTCCAGAAATCACTTCAGCTTCATGGCCGATGTGTTATTTTATTGTCTTTTATATGGCTTTATTGATAGATGAGCTGAAGATGTGACAGGATCTGAGAGAGAGGGGGAGCGATGCACAGCAAAGGGCCCCAGTGGGAGTTGAACCTGGGGCCACTGCAGCGAGGACAAAGCCTCTGTACATGGGACGCCTGCTCTACCAACTGAGCTAAACGGTGCACTGGCCAAAGTGTTATTTACAATATTACCAGTCTGTGGTGTTCAGACCTCTCACCTGGTTTTGGCTCCTCCTTCTTTGCCTCTTCTTCCTTCTTTTCTTCTTCTTTCTTCTCCTCCTCTTTCTTCTCCTCCTCGTTCTTTGGCTCCTCTTTTTCATCCTTCTTTTCAGGAGGCTTTTCCTCCTGTAAACACACAGAACTGTTTCAGTCTACAGACAAAAGTGGACACACGACTGTGGTCCTAGAGCTAAATGCTCAGACTCCAGTTGTAATGTTGTGTCATCATGTAACGGTGCCCCCAGCAGTTTCTCCTTTCTCAGTTTTAGAAAATGAATATAGCAGGCCCAACAGCAGTAATCCACCCTCTCTGATGGCGTGCCAAGCTGATTCCGAGGCTTTCACTGATCTCAGTCTAGTGCTACTCCCATGACTCATCTTAAAACACCTCTGATGTCCTCAGTGTGACAAGCAGGTAGCAAACACAGAACCTTTTAGAATGTGCTGGTTTTCAAACTGACAAAGATGAACGCCTTCAAAATACCTATATATAAGACATAGGGCATAAAACCCCCATTAATAAATGGTATATGAATAGTTAACAGTAATAGTTTACTCTTACTAAACAATAAAATGCCTTAAAAAATATTTATTAAGCAATTGTAAAGGTTTATAAACATCAGTTGTAACTTACCCAACAATAAACAACATAAATTCACCATTTATAAGTGACAGTTATTAAAAAGTGTTACTTAAAGGGGCCATGCCTTACCTTAGCGGGTGGAGCTGGGGTAGCAGGTGGGGCAGCGGCTGGGGCAGGGGGCGGCTCAGGAGCCCCGATCAACTTCTTCAACCTGCTGAACATGGCGGGGCTTGGTGCGGGCTACAGCCGACAGGCCGACCCTTTCCTCTGTGGATCTCAGATCCTTGACAGAGCCCTGAGATCCTCCACAGTCCTCGCCTCGAATCCAAACAACAGACTGAGGCAATTCAGTTTCTTAAGAGGCATTAATTCCCTCCAGGAACTCCCACTTGCCAGTCAGTGCCAGGGAACACAACTGTTCTCTTGTTGACTCCAGAACAAGGGCAGTTAAAAGGGCCTGATTTCTTTATCACTTGTTGGCAAATAAGCATTATAATAATGAATACAATAGTGTTAATGGTTCATTATTAGGTGAAATCATGATTTATTATAATCAAAGCAGGTTGGAGGATGGAGTATTTTCTTCATTATAACAATCTGGTCACTAATTCTGCCGTTAAGTAGAATTAAATATATAAAAAAAAACGTCAGTTTCATCTGAAAAATGCATATTTCTATATATTTAAATAAAAAAAAAAATGAAATGGTAGTATGTCGTGTATGTATAGAAAGTAGCTGCTGTAAACTTAGACTGATGGGGTTATTTCAGTCTTTCCTGGCAGCACAGTTCACAGACAGAGTCCACTTAGTTAATTAACCCTCACAACATCGGCGTGTGGCTAACGGGATTAGCCAGCAGCTCTCGCTCACTCTGAACTGCAACTCCTGCCGTACAAACACAAAGCCAACTAACAGGACAGATCACTGCGAGAAGGAAACTGTGGTTCAGTCAGGGAATGATTTATTTATCATCAAATAAAATCAAATATTGTATAGTGAGCAAGCATTACTGTTAACAGTTGTTATGACAGATAATCTCTGTTAGGCTTTTACAACTACCAGACAATAAAGTCAATATAAGCAGATAACTCAGTATGCAAGGATACAATATACAACAAGCAGTATCCACTCAGGGCAGTAATTTAGATTCAAATATTGCACATTTAATCAGGAAATCTGTCTTTAAATACATTTTTGACATTTGAATATGCTTGTTGTTCAAGCTAGCTGGAGCTCTTTGTGGTTACATCTAATCTGCACGAGTGTCTTAACGTAGACAACCCTGCTCGTCTGGTGCTTCAAGCATGTCAAAGCAAATGTCTGGGAAAGGACAGAAGCATCCATTTTAAACAACATCTCAAATGACAGCACTCATTACAAAAGAGTAGTAAGAGGTTGAAAATATAACTGTACATTCACTCCCAAAAAGGAGTCGTAAAAAAACCCCCAAAAAACACACAAGATCCTCACTGGTGTCAAGCAGCATTCTGGGGGAAAGAAATACAGCATATGGCGTGATTAGCAGTCGGAATAACTGTGGTGGCTTTTATACGAACTCATGTAGATAGAAGTGTGAGTGTTGTTACCTTTATTTTGTCAATAATTCCTTTGTTAATGGTTCCGCCGAAAGCACGCAGCAGTTTGGGTGTGGCCGGTTTGGGTCCGAACAGCGCCAGTCCTTTCTTCTTCTCCTCTTCCACTTTAGCTGCTGCCGGACCCTTCGCCCTCATTAGCTTCCTACACACAGAAACATACAGGAGGGTTAAACAGAGTGGAGGAGATATGCTGTGTGTGAGGACTTCTCTAATGGAAAAAAAAAAAAACAAAGAAACATTTGAAAAAGAATGTGAGGGCTGAATGGGAGAATCCCAGCTGAGGGAAAACGTCTGGTTAAAATCTAGCAAACTGTGATGTGAGTTAAAAGTGAGAGATGTAGTTGCTAGTTGTTAGTTTTAGGTCACTTATCAATTAAGAATAAAAAGCTGGTACACAAAACATACGGGGGATGAATCACCTTAAGCACAGCTTATTCCAGTCACTGATCTTGACCTCTCTGTCATGTTTTTGCTGTTGGTACCTATTCTAGAATTTTTTTTCCAAATATGGAACAAATAATATGGCTCGCTGTGGGCAGAGCCTGGAGTTTCTGGAGGAATAAACACCAGGAGTCAGGGAGAGCAAAGAGTTTGTTTTTTAAACTTCTGAGATTAAAAAGCGATTGGTCTTCCCTCGTGCTTCTCAACCTGTCTGCAGCAGCAAGCTCAGAGATTGCCAGAATCCACTGTAATGTACTGTAATTCTCTCTTATTTGACTGCCGAATGGAGGGAAATGTACATTTCTTAATGAACGTACTGTACAGAGAGGAGAGGAGGGAAAAAGAAAAGAAACAGGAAGATAACGGGAAGAGTATCTGGTGAGTGCTGACATTAGTCAGAAGCAAAACTGAACATGAATGCACAGGTACAAACACCCTCAGTGCCTGTTGTTGTTTGCTGTGGGAGTATACCCATTTAAAACACGTGAGCTCTTTTGGCTCTGCAGCCATTTTGCCTTTCACAAACACAATTCGTCTTTGTGGGATATTCTTCTGATGGCGCCGTCACCTAAGTGTATCAATAATAGGATGGTAATGTGTTCCTGGACATAGTAACTGTAATAATATTATATATATACTATAATAATATCCTATTAGAAACGCATTATATTTATATTTCTTATTAGTAATACACCACTGTACATTACCCCCAGCACTGGTTATCGTGAAGGTGAGAAAGAACGTAATAAATTCCCCAAAAGTATTATCTGTTAGTCAATAACAAAAATAATCACTACTTGCAGCCCTGATGTCTTCAATATGTCAGTATATTTTGTTGACTTGTTCTACTGAGGTTCCCCTGTGCCTCAAAAGAGAAGTTTGCGCATGTTATGATTCATCTCCAGACAAATCAGCGCAAAAGTTTGAAACCTCTGTGACACTATTTGTGCCTCTGACTCACCTTCCCTTCCTGGCCAACACTTTCTGAGACTCAGGGTAGTGCACCAGGATGTCAAACAGGTCTTTCTTCTCCAGGACAAAGAGGTTAGCAAAGCCGTACGCTTTTACATTAGCTGTCCTCCTGTTCCCTCCATCTTTAGATGACTGCAGCAGACTGAGACAAAAGACAACAACGAACCATTTCATGACTGAGAATACTTTAACTCTAAGATTTGTTGCTCATAGTGCATATTCGGTCTGACAAAGAGAAACAGTAAACTAAATCTTACCTGATTTCTCCGAACACACATCCGGCCTTCAGCGTGACAAACACGATACTGTTGTCAGGACCTCCCACCACCTGCACCGCTCCACTCTTAATGACGTACATCTCTTTACCGATGTCACCCTGCAGGGAGGGACAAGTCATATACATACAGAAGGCTAACAAACACGTGACAGGTTGTTAAGAACAGACAGCAGATATTTACATAAAGGGATCCAGGATGATGATAATGTGACAATAACTCACTTTTTTCACAACAAAGTCTCCGGGTAGGTAGATGATAGACTTGAGCCTCAGCAACATGTCCACCAACATCTGCTGGTCACAGCCCTGTGAGCAAAAAACAACAACAAAAAAACAGATTTGATTTCATGTCCGAGCTGCAGTGTGCCCGTTTCACTGTGTGCTGTGGGGTGTTTAGAAGAGGCACCTTGAAAAGATCAATCTTCTGAAAGGTTGTCAGGTTGATGTCCACAGCGATGGCGGTTCTCATCACCAGAGGCATCTTGTCCAGCAGCTCGGACTCATCTGAAAGCATCGAGATAATACAGAAGAAGAAGTAGTGGTATTTTTAGTAATTCAGCATGTGGGAGTCACAATATATGGATATTAACAATAACATAATATTATACAATAATACATAATAAAACATAATATTAACAATTGTGTGAATAATATGCAAATGATAATATTGTGTAAAGAATTCAGCATCTTTTAAACCATTTCCATTTTGTTCCAATCTCACTTTTTCATAGTAGCAGTCATTTTGTCGTATTTTTGTTGTCATTTCTGGCACTTCATGTCCCAGACTAGTATTGGATTAATCAGGAGCATTACCAACAGATTCACTGATGAATAACTTGTAGCCCTGCTTCTATTTTATAATTCACGGCTTTCTAACGTTCCGACTGAGCACTGTGCTACTGACCCAGCATGCCCTGTGCATCCCAGGTGTAGGTGTACCAGGTGCGGACTCGGTTCTGCACTAAAGAGGGGATGTTGTTGTTCACCATGTACTCCACGGTGCCGTCCATGGAGGCTCGGAAGTACGTCTGTCCTGCTGTGGCTGCACCGATGACATCTCTCATCTGAGGCAAGATGGCGGACACGATAAACACATGAGCAGAGGAAAACGGTACATCAGTGTCAGTCAAACAGTGGATATTAATGGAATTTGTTGCTAAAATGTCATATTAAGATTTTTCACAGTCAAGACTCCACAGGGAACCAGAGAGAGACAGTTGAAGCGATGGTTGATGGGGTGTTAGTGAAGCTATTATGTTATGATGACTGATGATGGTCAGTATCATTTCTATCACGACATTCATCTCTCACTACGTCACTACAGCAAACGTGGAAAAACAGGTGATGACACGCTAATCTAGAGCTATTAGTTTCGAGACATCAGGTTTTTTCTAGATGATGCTACAGGCAGAATGAGTCTCTAGTTTACCTGTCCAATCAAACTGGAGAACACAAAGACGCCCGTGAAAAAGTTAGTCATCTGAAAGGTAATCTCAAAGACGGTATGGGGTTCGCTAAGACCCCCGATGTTGATCAGACTGCGGACGGCGTGGTAGTAACAACGCAGGTACCTGTAGAGAGTGGGGGGGGGGGCGTTAGAGGGGCTGTCACAATCTACACTACAGTCATTGGCCAGTTATTTGTACAGATAGAGAGAATAATTGTGTTTGTGTGAACATGTGGTTTTGGGGGGGGGAGGGTGTCAGTCTTTAAATCATTGTTTTTTCTCTTTCAAGTTTGATTCCCTTGATGCCTTGCTGCAAACTTTAGAAAAAAAGAAACATCGCTGAAAAAGAAAAAAAAAAAGAAAAAAAGAAAAATATGACAAATTGACTACCTGGGCTAGAAAGATGGACATAAACAATGCCCCAAAAAGGTAGTTTGTCATCTGAAAGATCTGTCCGAACATGGTGTCTGGAATCGGCAACTCAGCGATCATCAGCAGGGACTTCTCCGCATAGAAGAAGCAGCTGAGGTAACTGCAGCAGCAGCAGCAAACATGGAACATACAATGGATCTTTAACATGGGACTGATATGTCGCAAGCACAGAGAAAAGTTACGTTCAATATTCAGGTCATATTCTATTCTCACCACAGTTGTGTTATTTTGTCCCATTAAACGTACATTAATTACATTTTCTCTTTGCTCACATCCTTATTGCAGATATTTCCTTTCATTAACATGATCGTGATGCACAGTTTAAAGGTCCAACATGTAGGATTTAAGGGGATCTATTAGAAGAAATGACATATAATATTATGTTTTGATTAGTGTATAATGTGTTTTTGGAACAATCATGTTTCTACAGGAGCCCAAAACGGACAAACCAAACACTGGCTCTAGAGAGGGCCTTCATCACGTCTTCCATGTTTTCATCGGCCAACGTAGGGGAGGGTGAGATGAGGGGTGTTCAGTTGGTTGCAGCTTGAAGCCAGTGAATCCTACACACTGGACCTTGAACCGTCTTTAAAAGTCAGCAATATGAGTATATTTGCCTGGTAACCACTTTGGCCACTACACTGCGCTTATGTGCTGACATCAGTCCAACATGTGTTCTTGAGTAGATCTTAATGAGACATTAGTATCAGTGTGAGTATTTTGAGTTGACTTTAGAACGTGGTAAACTATTAGTATAAACTACTAACACTCAGATATACTTCAGATCAGATCTGGTTTCAAGTGTGTAATATTGATAAAACACAAACCAGAATGTCACTCAACGCAGACAGGAAATGAAAGGTTTTGTACTTACGCACTGCCATTGCCAGAGTAGACCCATTTAGTTTCCCCGATGCCCTGGTAGTCTGACGCCACATAGTAGAAGCAGGCGTTGATGTGGAGCATGAAGAGAAGATAGCCGATGGTCCGGATCACTCTGACGGAAAAGAAAAGTCAGTGAAGTTCCTCGTTTATCTCTCTTTCTCCACGTTTCTTGAAGCCAATGGAAACTTTAAAGGGATACGTATGAAAATGTAGGTCGTCACAGCAGAGGTCATGATCACACTTGATAGCAGCTACAGCTACAAATGTTCAATTTGTAGTTAATTAAACTTGAGTTAATAGTAATTTCACTGTTAACAAACAACTAAAAACTTCCTAAACCACACCATCAAGTCGTTTTAAACACAAGTTACAACTTTATAATGTTTATAGATGAACTTGACAGATTTTATTAACCATTTACAACCTATCATAAGCATCAGATGCAACTTTATAATAAACAATTACCTAATGAAAGGTTTATAAAGCATTTCATTGTTTGTTAATAGTGAAATAACTAACTGAACGTTTAATTAACTATAAATGTACCTTTTGTTAATAATGATTAGTATGAGTTGACACAATGAGCTACACCACAACACAGTAACTTTTACACATTCAGTCTACAAGTGTTGTCATGAAGACTGCTGTATTGTTACACCTCCATGTAGCTAAACTTGCGCACTAAACACGCGCTCAATTTGCTGCTTAAAGAGGAAACTGGATGAAGAGTCCTTATTATTTCCTCATTTTCTCACGTACATGATTATATAGTATTTAAACGTAGCTGATGTTAAGTCAAACACCTCGAACGACACATGCGTTTATCATTATTATTGTTTAATCATTACATTGTTGTATTTTGATTTCTGAATTTCTATTTTGTTGACTCCAAGGCTAGATGCATGATTGTAAGAGCAGTGAGTCTTGGATGTACAAGTTAAATATGTGTGAAATATCTCTCAGATATTTGGAAAGAATATTGCATTTGTGTTCAAAACAAAAATGCTGAATGGATTTTGCGTGCCTTACCTCCAGATGTAAGCCTTGGCCATGATGCTCTCCAGTCGATCGCTGAACTCGAAGAAAGTATCTGCCTTGAGGAGGAGCGTGATAATGTTACTCTGGAGGGAAACTGACTTTGGTGCGTTTTGATCACAACAAAGGCAACATGAGTGAATTCACCTTCAGCAGACGATTGGCTCTGAAAATGGATTTGAATCCAAACTGCAAGTACAGCAAGTCGAACGGTAGGAGGCATATCAAGTCGATCTGGTGAGGAGAAACACACGTGTGAGGTCACCGAGGTGAGTTCATCCCAATGCTCTGGGTTCAAAGAATTCAAGTTACCATACCGTGAATCTCTCCGAGTCTCTGTAGTTCTTCTTTGTCATCACTCTGTCTTTCTGAAAGGAAGGAAATCACACAATCATGTTACATCATAAATGTTGAGGAACATGCACCATTGTCAGGATTATCTGAGGCTTACTATGATGTCTCCTCCTTTGACAAACTGCTTGCGTGGCTGGAAGATGATGGTGTCTATGAGGTAGATCAGGTCAACCACCAAATCGATGGCGAGCCACTGAGGGTTGGCGCTCTCGTTGTGGTATGGGAAACACAGGCGGGCCGTGACAAACCAGACGTTGTAGTTGAAGGCCAGGGTCACCAGGCTCAGCCAGGCGATGTAGCGACGGTCTGTGAAAGGGTCGATGGTCGTTCCAACCACAGAGTCCATCCGGTCCTCGACGGGCTTCAGCACAGCATCCACCGTAGACCAGTAGGCTTCTTTCAACCTTGTCTGCATGTTCACCTTCTCCACGTTGTTCTCCTGCTCCGCAGCCTCTGCTTTCTTTTTCTCCTCGTCCTCTTTCTTCTTCGCCTCTGCCTCCTTCTTCTTCTTCTCCTGCTCCTCCTTCTTCTTCTGGTCGGCCTCCTCCTTCTTTATACGATCCTCCTCTGCTTGCCTTTTCCTCTCCTCTATGACTTTTGTGTAGTCATCTTTGAGAAGCAGAGGTGCTGAAAGGATAGTATTGTAATTTACCTCTCTATCTCCCAAAAAAAGCATCCATGATCACCCTAATCATAAATTGCAGATATGAAGCTATTGTGCTCCAGCTGAAGTGAAGCTCTAATGTGCACACATGTGAATAACTTTGCTTTTACTCACTGATAGGAGGGCTGATCTCTGGGGATGAGGCATACTGGTCCACAACTTTCTCCCTGTACAGCTCCAGTCTCTCTCGCATCCGTTTGATGATGGCTCGGAGCTGCTCATCTGAATACTTGTTGATGACGATGGGTGGAGGTGGAGGTGGGGCCTCCTCTTGGCTGAAGATGGAAAATACCAACAGAGAAATTAGCACACAGTCATTCATTCAACATCGACAGTTGAAGCACTAGAAGTTTTGTACTTGCTGAAAAAAAATAGTTTTATGATTAGTTTTTAAAGGGGCATTTATTTGGAAATGTTCAAAGATTATCAACAAAATGGGTATAAATAGCCGTTTTGACATTATGATGTCTATGTATGGTGCTGCAGAGATATCTACAGTGGTTAGCATGCTAACCAGCTAGTCCATTCTGGTTCAGTCCAGAGCACAAGCTGCATGGCTAACTGAGCTAACTAGCTAAGGGGAGCTACAGTTAGCAGCAGTTAACAGTTCCTCTGGTTGCATGCTGATGGAGATGATGATGGAGAAACTAAAACATTGGTAGCAAGACAACTGTGGGGTGTTACTTTGCAGCTGAAATCAAAAATGTATGAGCCATCTGCTCTTTGTGATGAGCCACCGTCATGTCAAGCTTTATTTAGCATATTTTAGCACATGTTTTGGCACTGTCACTGCTCTCATAGCTTTAATAAATGACCGTACACTACCTGCTAGCTAAGTTGTCAACTGTCCACCGAGAACATGGTTCAGCATTTAAGCTAGCAGCCCAGGAGACAACATTTCTCTTAAGTTCAAAGAGTTTTTATAGACCAAAAAAAAGAGATAAAATAGGACTTATATTACCGAAGTTAATAGAAACATCACAGGAACAAATGCTAATGTTGCTAATGTATCAGCTGGATGTAGACATAGCTACCGAGTTGACCATACCAACGAAAAGCTAACCTAACTATTGTGTTTGAAGCTTTTTTTCTACTGCTGTTAAACACGCAGCATGTAAATTCTGCCACTAGGGATCTCTCTGCAAAACAAAACAAAACAAAACAAAACAAGACATAAAAGCAGCGTGGGATCATTTAACATGTTAATGCAGAAATGCTACATATTACATCTATCAAAACAATCACTTATTTTCAAAGTTTAATCTGGAACCTGTTCATTTTTATTCCAACCCACCAACCAACCAGACCGCTGTGACTGGTTAAATCACCAAGCACTTTCTACAAAGTGCTTATTTTAAGTCTACAGGAGCTGTTTTTAACACATGGCTTAGCATAGTAATTATTAATGTCAAATAAAGACATTCATACTGTGAAAGGACATTTTAAGTGGAAAGGTGAAGTTGATGAAGAGCACAGGCAGAGGACAGGAAGAGCCCGTGTGTTCTTATGTCGCCTCCTGGTGGACAATGTCCAGCAAGACATGTGACTGACAGGAGGAGACAGGAGGGACTTGTTTGTCTCCAGTCATTAAAAATCTCTCAGTGATTAGTGAGTGTGAATACCATGACGATACATTTATGAAATGATAGATTAAAAAAAGGCCTACAAACATTTTAAAAATGAGAAAAACAACAAAGGAGTCTATTGTAATCTGTGCTGCGAGCCACAAATCCACAACCAAGGCTTGATCCCCGCATGTGAACACCTGCACTGTCTGCTACTCATATATTCATATTCATACATGTACATTTATACCTATTTACTTATAGACCGTACATGTGCACAAATTTACATTTAATATAGAGATTAAGCTCAGATATCTAGGGTCAATTGCCCAGTGTTCTGACTTTATCTTTATTTATTTATATTGTCATTCCATCGTCCTTGATGCTTTCAATTGAAAATAATTTGTGAGGTTTCATCCAAAATATTGAATTTTTTTCAGAAATAGAAATGTGTAGGGGCGCCATTTAGCTCAGTTGGCAGAGCAGGCGTCCCATGTACAGAGGCTTTGTCCTCGCTGCAGCGATCCTGGGTTTGGGGCCGGCCTGGGGCCCTTTGAGATATGACAGGAAACGGGACGAGAGAGAGGGGGAGTGACACGCAGCAATCTGTCATGTCAATAAAGCCATATAAAGGCCAACAAAAAGAAATATTCTTTCAAAAATCCTGAAAAACATACTCATGATTGAGGATTAAATCTGATTGTCAGATTGCAAAGCCTGACTCAGATTCCCAAATCCCAAGGGCTGTCTATGCTGCCCTCCGGTGGACACCCAGTGTTAGAGTAGAATAGAATAGTATAGAATATAGGTTTATTGTCATTGTTTCAGAAACAATGAAACACAGTTAGCAGCTCTTCATTTAGAAAATATCAATATAAACGTCAATACATTTTTTTTTTTTTTTTTTTTTACCAGTATACACTAATTTAACGCACTTATCAGCCGTCTGTGCAGCTGGGCAACATCACCAATTTGTTTGGAATATGCAATTCTGAAGCAAAAGTAAATGCTGTGTTTTCCTTGTGTCAAACCATGAAACCTACTGTAATCCTGATTAATGTTCGTCATTATAAATTGTCCTTCTGAAGTCAATATAGTGACAGAAGAATGACATCCTTTGACACGCCAGTTATAATCACCCTGTGTCAGTCTCGCTCTGCTGTGGGGTTCAGTATGTTACTGTCACCTCTGAGCTCTTCACACCCACGGGCTATTTATTCCGTGTGTCACTCAGGCTGATGTGTGACACCTCAAACTGTGCTCCACACAGAGCTCCTACTGTAGCTCCCACCACCACCACTCCTCACTTTGTCATCCACTGATGCAACATCGACAACACATCTCCTCGTGTTGGAGAGTAACATGTGTTCACAACTGTGAGGATCAGCAGAAACTGTCTGTACCTTTCACCTCTGTGGTTTTTATTGCGGGGCCAGAAGCGGCCTCGGTGAGCTTCTTAAAACTAAAAAGCTGAAAAGCTTTTAATCCACTTTCAGGTCATCCCCCTGTTAATATGCGTGTTGCACCAGCGGATAAAGATCTCACATGCTACTCTCATCTCTGAGGGCTGCCTCTGTCTCTCTCTCTCTCCCTGCCGTCTTGAAAGGGAATCTGATTAATTAGTGTTAGTTTGGTGATTAATTTGATACCAGTGTCAGTGTCTTGCGGG
>OMLP01028235.1:0-35884 GCA_900302685.1 Spondyliosoma cantharus
CTCGCAATAAAAATCTTCTTTGCCAATGATCATTGCTGATATTGTGCACACGCCCAGCTCGCATCACAACCAAACAATGACAGACCGACACGTGACCGGATGTGTTGCATCATCTCAGTATACCTTAAAAAAAACATGTAAGATACTGTAGCCAAACAGAACAATGTGTTTTTCCAGGATTTTACATACAACGAGCAGGCAGAGACGTTCAGTATCGAGGCAGATCACCTTCCAGAAAAAGCCGACTGGTTGCAGGAAGGAAAAGTTAGGAAGTTCTGTTTTTGCTGCACTAAAAAAAACACATCTGTAAGCCTGACCTGTTGTGGAATGTTTGCGAACACATCTGTGCGCTGTGATATATTGGGATTGTACAGTTTGCTCGAGGCAACTTCTCATCAGGCGGTTTACAGCAGCTTGAAGCCGAGCTGAGCGTAGAGTTCTTCTTTAAAGCTCCGTTTCTGTAAAGTGAAAATGTTACTGAAAGATCAACCTGGTCCTCAACAACTTTTAGGCGTTTTGTGGATGTAAATCATTTAAAAACAAGAATGAGTCTACGGCCACACTAACAGCTCTGTGAGGATGATGATGCCACCACGCTGGCCTCTGGCATCTTCATCTATGAACCGAGATACTGGTGCAGTAGTATAGAAAGTGAGAAAAGTGGAATTTTAGTGGAGCTTTTTACTACTGCTTATTTTTTATGAAAATATCCCCATTGTTGTTCAATAGCTTCCAGTTCATTTGACCCACTGATTTAAATTCAGTGCAGAAATGTCTTCATTTAATGAGACACACCTGTTTTTATTCTATTTGAGTGGAATTTCTTTTTTTCATGAATATTTTAAATGGAAACATCGGCCATTTTTTTCAATAGCTTCCAGGTCATTGGATTTTAGTGGAAAAGATTTTAGTGGAAAAGAAATTCCACTAAAATACAATTAAAAGAGAGAGATGGGTCTCATTCAACCAGTATAGGAGGACATATTGGCATTGATTTTGAGTCAATCGGTCAAATGACCTGGAAGCTGTTGAAAAAAAAAAGAAGAATATTTCTTTAGAATATTCATGAAAAAAAGAAATTTAATTAAACACACCTGTTTCTATTCAACATCGGCAGATTTTTTCAATAGCTTCAAGGTCAAAAATCAATGCCGAAATGTCTTCATGTCCTGGTTGAATGAGACACATCTCTCTCTTTTTTATTGGATTTTCGTGGAAAAATATCCAGTGGTGTCACGTATCCAAATGTCCTGATGAAGACATGAACTGCAGTTGCGCAGCTTCATCATTTGTAACTCCTATAGTTTCCAACAATTCTGATCAGTAATAAAAAAGACGCTTCTCTGTGGAGGCTGTACACACGACACTGACATGAGCATTTCATTTCATCCTTAGTTCTTTGAAATATCCGCTCTTTATTTATTTCCTGTTTCAGTTCCAACAAGGACACCTGCAAATTAGCTACTGATTAAAGTCCTACAATACAGCACACCGCCGTGGTTACATTTAATTTCAATATATAACAATACCTACGTCAATGTCAAGTAAATGAAAAACAAAAATAATAATAATGAGTAAACCTCTGTGTAGCAGCTCGTGCACCTTAAACCACCCACACCCAGAGCTCAATTTCATTTTTTTTTTTTATTGCAGGACAGAGATAGGTGACTGCATCCCCCCGTGTTGATGTGCAGTTGTTCCCCACCTCCACAATAGACATTGTCTGCTTGCCTTCCAATCCGCCGACCCCTGAAAAATGCTCAATCACCTCCCACCGCCTCGTTCAGCCCGTGACAGGATATACCGATAGCCCGCTCGCCTTCCGTTCACACGCGGGATGATAATTCCACCTGCGCCTGCATGCCTGCAAATTGATTCGTCCCTCGCCGCCCGTCCCTTTGGTACAGCTTTGGCTGTATGATTGAGGTGCTCCCTAATGAATTCTCAGCGGCCAGGTGCTGATATGTGTTAACTGAAGGCAGAGCGAGCCATCTATAAAACAGGAGGGTGTGAGCCTCTTTAGACAGTTAAGCAGTGCTCCCGAGGGGGACAGGCCTGGATGAAATGCAGAGGTAAATATCATTTCCACCCGCTGTTTTGTCACACACTGTCACCACTTTCACTGGCGTTATCGTTTCACGGAAATACTGCCAACCTCAGCTTCACCTTTGACAAGACTGCAGCATCAAATGATCCCGGCCGGATGACTTTATCAGGGCCAAGCTGGATGGACGTCTGCGCTACGTGGCACGACACAAAGGCGCCTGTTTTACATAAAGCTGCGATGATGGACACAATGTCACCCTCGCTGTTCAGAATTAATGGTGAAGATGAAATGAGTTGTCTGTCTGGGAACATGCCACGCAGGAGATGGCTGCCATTAAGATGAGAGGGCAGGAAGGCTCTTTCCCGCTCATCTGTCCGACATTGTAATATGTGCTGACAAGTTTATTGCTGTGTCCCATCCTTGAACGAGCCGCAATTACCGTGGCAAGTGCTGATAGTCGGTCGGGCCATGCCAAGGGAAGTTTATCACACAAGGGGGGGAGATTCTAAGAACGAGTCGACGAATTAATTTCGGATGTCGGTGTGATTCAGGGGGTAGGAAGTGTTCAGATGGAGGCACAGAACCAGCCAAAAATATGTTTCAGGCAGCACAGCGCTATTTGAGATTCTTGCCTTAAAACCCCAAATGATGAAATGAGCGTAGAGGAAAATTCACCTGGCCGGAATCAGAAGCTGGCGTGTCAACGCACACTGAGGGAATTCCATCTGCTTTAAACTCATTTACGGCAGGAATGGAAGATATAAAACCGTGGTCTGACTCACCTATTAGAGCAACTAAGCATTTGCTACGCCACACTCCCAGTGGTAACTGTTGCTACGCCTGCCAGGCTTTCTGTTATCGTGTGCAGAATACAATCACTGTCACTCTTAGGGTTGCTCAATATGGATATTTTTCAGCAGATTCCAATGTCTGATAATTACCTGCTTCTCATGGCCAATACCGCTAAAAGATAACCTACAATTACATGTTTTTCATTCCACAGCTCTCGTTAGATTCCTTTGTGTTGAAAGCACTGTTGACTTTGGCTCTTCTTCTCCTTCTTTTTTTGTCTTTAATGGCAGATCTCAAATCAACTTTAAAGGTGCGTATCGCCACCTGCTCTGTCGGAGTGTGCAGACGCTGCGCCTGTCAAGTCAACGAAGCAATTTGGCTTCAGGTTAGAGGCTCCATTTAATAACCAAATACATTTCTGGTGGTAATTGTTAACCGGTACGCTAATCCCAGCTAGTGATTAGACCTAAATCGAGGGCTAGCAAGCCCATAACCTGGCTGAGTGTAATCTCTGGGTAAGTGTGTGTGGTTGATTCACCACCAGGTCACTTTTCTCGCTTGCCGCGATGAGCTCACACGGACCAGGCGGGAGCTTCTCCTCCAGTCCAGTCGGCCGGCCTCCTCTTCACGATGGATCCTCAGTTTAAAATGGATCAGTTTCATGGTGGTGTGTGAAAGCAACTACTGGCAACAAGTTCGTTCAACTCAAACTCAACTCTGTTCGCAGCCGCAACTCCTGACCGCTAACGAAAAAGAGCCAGCGCCACCTCAGGTGTATCACCAGTTCTGACCCCGTTTTCTTCAGCCCGCAGAGACATTCAACCAAATTAAGCCACTCAACAACGATGGTGGAAGATTTAGTCATCTTTGAAAACCATCTTTGATATCATACAGATGTAGACAAAAGCAGGCTTCTCATTTCCAGCCAATGGCCAGTGACAACTGTCGTTAGCAGGTTTTATGAGCTGTAACTGGCTAGCTAATTAATCTAACACTATCCTCCGTGAGTTGGATGAACGCGCCATCTCTGGCTCTAATGATTCCAGCTGGCTCACTTTTAACTAAAGCTAAAGCTGCATGTCACCGGCGGAAAAAAAAGACAATTCCCACAAGTTGATGATCCATACAGAAGAAATGGATATAAAGAAACGGCGTTGTGCTTGTGTTGATGTGTACAGCTAGTTGGATTATGAAGAGGTAAATATTGGTCTAGACGATTTTACTTTTTACATTACAAGAGAAAAAGCCTTTAAGAAGAAGGACAAACTTCAAGCTATCTTGGGTTTGGCTGGGGTGCTGGAGTGCGAACTTTCCAGAAATCCAATAAATAGAGGGACCGAGCCGTTAACTTCACCTGCACTCGACCAGAACCAGCCTGCACACATTGGGGAAATACCACACAGGCTTTTTTTTCCAACGTAACTTGGCTGTAACCCCACAAACAACTCATTGATATGCTTCTTGGTCTTGAAAATAAAGCTGGATTTCTACTGTAGGCAGAATGCTAATTAGCCCGGAAATGCTAATAGCAGCAGCTTACATCGGAGCAGAAACACACCCTGTTAATCTGGTCATTACGGTCATGCTTTTGTGTTTTTGGGATTTGCGAAAGAAGACGCCACCCTCCCAAAGCTTGTCGGGCCTGCCGTGCCTACTAACTGCTGCTATGTTGCGATTGGACGATTGCTACTTGAGAGAAGGAGTCAGCAGACTTTCATTTGAGACACACGCCATTGCTATACTCCTAATCAATTAATACAAATAAAACAGGAAAGCATTTGGTGTTTAATGTAATGAAAGCCTCTCAGCAACTGATAGGAATACTTTAAAAGAAACAGCATGCAACAGTCTGTCTTAAGTTCCTCTTTCATTAACTGTATGACTATTTTATGCTTTCGATATCTGAAGACTGCAGACTGGAGGGTGCTGTCTGTCCAGAATCCGTAATACAAGCTGAAGCGAGGTGAACTGAGCTGTGCTTAACCGAACTAAAATTAACAGATCTGAACTCAGCTGAACTGAAGCTAAGTGTTCATTAAAAAAGTGAAACGAACGGGACGGCGCTGAACGCAACAGAAACGAACTGAATCGACTTTGAATCGGGGGAAGAGAATGAGGAGAGGACGAGACGTGCCGCAAACACAAGTATCCTTCTTATCCAGTCTGGTCACACCCTCCCTCGAATTATACTGCTTATTATCCCTGAGCGCTCTATCGCAGCCCTAAATCAGACTGAATTATGGGTCCACAGCCTCCGCCTGTGACCGAGCAACACTGCCAGGTTGTGTGACAGCCAGAGAGAACATCATCTTACTGCTTCCATCCTCTCTCTCTCTCTCTCTCTCTCTCTCTCTCTCTCTCAGTCTGTGCCTCTGTCATCCTCTTTGTTTCTCACGGTGTGTGCCTGCGCATCTCTCACAGTCAATTTAACTTCACTTCAAACCTGCTCCCTCCCTTGATTCTCTTTATCTCTAATTTCAATTTTCTACTCCTCCGATTTCTCTCGTTTTTCCTTATCTAATTCTGACCGAAAAAATACCGCACCCATGGATTATCTCTCGCCTGTCTTTCACGTTTAACAATAGCCGTCGAGGTAACAGTTCTGCTCACTGAGAAACAAACTTTTTTTGGGTGGGAAAAAATTATCTTCAGCCCTGTTCACGCAGAAACGAGGATTACCAGGAGACCTCATGTGATTAAGAAATAACCCTCCTACGTCAGCGCTTCGTATGGGGCGTTCGCACAGGATAAGTTAAGTCTGTTTTTCACTTGAATTTACTGACTTTAATCACATCAGGGTTTCAGGGGCGAAGCATCTGTTCTTCAGCAGTCACATTAACAGGCTAATATAGTTTCACTTTCTGCATATGACAACCTTCTGTGGCTCCCAATCTTCTCTGTCGTCGCTCATTTTAAACGTAAATATGGTTGATCTCACAGCACAGCTGTTGGCTGTTGTTTGACTTGTTATGAGCTACGATCAAATCACATAATTGTTCAGTTGTCTGACAACAGAAAACAGATGCTAGACAAAATACAACCCCAAATCACAGAGATGCTGATTCATACAGGACTGATATCATCACATGACCTCTGTGTTTGGTGAAATATGGTGGGTAAGACACTTTTACTTCACACATGACGGACATGTCAGATTGGTCATTAAAATTACAGACGATCTTCGCGATTACACTAAATTAATAGAGATCCCGGGGTAATACTACTCCCGTGGAAATAGGTTTTGTTTTATTATTTATCGAATGTCGAGCTGAAAGGATTCATTAATGAATAAGTTGATGACAAATTAAATCTTGAACAATAATCCACGTAGTGATTCTAAAGCTAAAGTTCTCTCTTTTTGCTCTTAATGCTGCACAATGTCCACCAGCTAGTTATTAACTGTGTCTGTCTGCTATTTGGTGCTGATTAGGTAATATAGGTCGAGGTTTTTGGTGCCTGCTGCGACCAAAAACGATGCCAAGAGAGTCGTTAGAGTGACCCGTAACAGTGAAACCTGCGAACCAGACAGTTAAACAACGAGCTGACACTCGCTATAAAACTCTGTAACGTGTAGAAGGAGCTGCAGATGTCTCTTAACACATTCTATTGTGAAAATATTTGTTTTAACTACTACTATTTTTGAGAGAATATCAGTTAATACTACTCTAAATAAATACAAGAATCAGATACCCAGTATAAAAAAGGACGTCGGGGATCATGATTGGGGCCAAAAATGAACAAACTCAGAAACAGAATTAAGTGAATCAAGGACTCTTGCCAATTGTTGCAAATGCCGCTGCTGGACTTTAGTCACATTTTTGGCATCACAAGCCACTAAAATGGATAATGCAACATTGAAATACATTCAAATTTGGCAAAAACAGCAATAACAAGTAAAGTTAGGTAGCCTGCTAAGTAGCCATCAGGACATCAGAAAGGCTCATAGAACTTGGTTTAAAGTGTGCGTCTGACAAAAAAAAAAGAAGAAAAAGTCAGTTTGGAGGCCCGTGTAGCCCAAACACTTTGATCCATCCCTCCATCCCAACAAGAATCGGGACGCCCTACACCGAAGCGTGAACTGTCACACATATCGTGCAACAAAAGAGAGATGTCAACACGGCCTGACTTGGCGATGTGCCTCTACTCCTGAGGACTCTGCCTGCTGCGGTGGTACTGCATAACATCACAGACAACACACCAGGCAAACAGTCCACCAGTGGGAGTCATCCCAGAAAGACCCTCCGGGGTGTGTAGACACAGAGGTAGAGGTCTGAAGTGAAGGGGGGCTCTTGTCAATAGCAGCAGCTGATGTGGCAGAAGAAACACACATGTCAGTCTTTGAAATATCATCGGAGTCAGATCATTGGTATGATAAGGTGTAGAAAGGTAAGGTACACATGACTACAGTGAATTAAACCAGTTTGAACCTTGACACCATATTTCTGTAGGAAACCACAAGATCAGGGACACGATAACTGAATTAATTAATTTATCCATAATCCTTTTCTACAGTTACACAGAAATTGAGACCTTCCTTCCCGGGATAGTAAAAAGCAGCATTCTCAATTCTTTGTGATTTCCACCGCAGCACCTTGTGCGTGAGGGCAACACTACTTACTACGCGCTCAGTGGCCACTTTATCTCGGTAGTATCTCCGTATTCTTGAGATTTTCCCTACCAGCAGTCTCTTGAGTTCACAAAGAAAGATGTGAAAAACAAACAAACACCCAGCGAGGTGACGTTTGTGAGTAAAAAAAAACACCTTGTTAATGAGAGAGGTCAGTGGAGAATGGCCACCGCTTCAAGTTGACAGGACGGCGCCAGTAACTCAGATAGACAGGGGGTAGAAACGAGGAGAAGGCCAGTTCCTGTCAACTAAGAACAGCAAACTGAGGCGACAGGGGGCACATGCTCAACAGCAGTTACCAGTAGAAGATCAGAAAACTGTTGAGTTCAGCGCGCTCTCCACCCCAAAGGCCTCCAAAGTCACCAGATCTTGATACAACACAAGAGCTGTCGGATGTGGTGGAACAGACGATTTGCACCAGGTAGGCAAACCTGCAGCGACTGCTTGATGCTGTCATGTTAACACGGACCAGAATCTCCGAGGAGTGTTTCCAGCACCTTGTTGAAGCCATGAAACCAGGATTATAACTCGTACTTAAGATAGTGTTCCCTTTGTGTACGCTCCATGGCTACATGGGCTAAAAGCAGAGTCCGCCTGATATGCAATTTTTGTGGCCTATGCCGATATTGGTGAGGAAAAATTGGCAGATATTGGCAGTTGTCCTTTTAAAGCAGTTACTTGTGACAAAGATGTGAACTGGAGGCAGGATATTTTACAGTTTAACATCAAACTCCACTGGGAATTTAATAATTATAAATGTCTCCACGCATCTTTTTCTGCATTATGTTTTGTGAATACCAACGTTTTCCTATTGGCACATAATGGACAACATATACTGATACCGATATATCTGTGAATATATCCAATGAATATATCGGTCAGGCTCCGGTACAAACTGTAAATGCTTGTAACTCTGTACATTGTAGAAACTTATCTAAATAAACAAAACGACAAAGAGACTGAAGTCACTAACGCTCACACGAAGCCGAGTGTCATCAAGTGACCAGTTATTTCAACGGCGCAGTCATGAGAATTAAGATTCTCGCATTCCCCTCGTAGAATAAATAGCACAGTTTGGAAGGGCGACGACTTTCAAAGTCGGCTTTTATACATTTTCAGCTTTAGAAATTGTCCAACCTTATAAATGAGAACTCTCACTGAAAGGAAGCTGAAATCCTGTGCAGAAGCAAAGTGACCCTTTTCATATCTCAGAGTTTAGATGAAGGATAAATGCAATCTTGCTGTCTAATTAAGCGACAAAATATCTCGACATCACGAAGCAGAAATGAGAAATTTAGAATTAATTATGGGATCTCCGAGGGCCAAAATCTCCTCTCTCGCAGTTTTGCATATTTTCGCAGTTTCCTGAATTTGACTTGCAGAAATGTTGCAGCGTATTCCCCGGATCTGTGTAACCTGTTACGTCAGGACGAATGCATGATTAGAGCTCAGCAGTTTGAGTTGCAGCAGCAGGACTCCCTAATGATCTGCTTAAACTTTACTTATGCTGATTGCATTAGCATTATGTATTTTGCTCAGTTTTTTTATTTGACCAAATCGTGGATTCCTCAGTTTGCTACCGTGTGCCCTGCGTCCTTGAAAGTGTTCTTGAGAGAAAGCGCTCGGCGAGGTGTGAGATGACGCTTTTCTTTACGGCAAACTCGGGTGTATGTTTTTGGAAGAGCAGAACCAATACACGATTTACTCTTTAAAAAAAACCCAACAGTTCTCTATTTTATCACCAAGAGTGACCGGTGAGATCAAAAGGTGTTAAACAGTCTGAGCCATCTTACATTTTTTTCCACAAGAGCAATTTCAAAAAAAGGCTTGAATCATTTTCTGAAGAGCCCTCTCCATTGTCTGTATCAAGAGTCTGAGTCGATCCCCTTTGGACAGAGATTTAGACTCTTAAGGGCCAGGCCTAACAAGGTAAGACATTTCTTTATCTCCCATCCCATCAAATTCTTAAAGGCTCATGGACCGGCTGATGATCCTTCTGTATAAAAACTGTGGGTTTACAGTCATGGCTTTGTGGTAGTGATGATGTGTTTTTTTCTTTTTACTATATATTTATACTAGGTTAGACAGCGATGGCTGAATATTCTCCAGTTTTTATGTTATGCAGTTTTATTTTTATGTGCCTTGTACTTTATGTGACTTTTTTAGTGCCGTTTTTTAGCATATGTTTTTATACATCGTATTATACACTCTGTCCTCAGTTAGGCTGCCTAGTTATAATAAATAAAGCAGTCTACAAAAATAATCCTGCGATGAATACGAACTTTATGAAGGTCGTGAGGTTGAGCTTTTGTTGAAACAGTTAGAGAGGTGTTGATTCAACTGTAGGGTGACATTAAACCTGCGATTCTGTTTTTATTCCCCTGAACTAACGTCTTACCGTGTGTGTTTTTCTGATTCCTTTTTAAATATTGAGCACGTTGAGCTGCAATTTTTTTGCACAGGAAAAAAATGAAGTTTATTGTTAGATTATCACAATTATGGAAACAAATACAAGTCAAGAAGCAAAGTCGACTAAAAATCCACATCCACTAATCCTTAATAAGATTTTGGGACGTATGCTAAAGCTATTCTTGACTACATATCATTAAAAAAAAGAATCTGATCACAATACCACTAACGCATTATGGTTGTCACACCCGGCAAGTCGCACAAAGACTCAGTGTGAACAAGAGTCTGGAGTGTGTGACATTGGCTTCCGCTAAGGGGAAACCTGCCCCCTGCCAGGCCTTAAAGTCTTTGACAGAGAAACTGGGAAGTGGAAGAAAGGAGCAGGAGGAGGAGATGGATCTTCTAAAAATCCCAGCTGTAGACATAAAAATTCAAATGCTCTGCGAGGATCTTTTTATTTATCCAGCACACAGTCTCTGCATTCCAGGGATATGCCACATATACTTTAATAACTCACCGAAATACAAAAAAAAATCAATAATTCTAACTTTTCTTGAGCCAGGGTGTTGGCTATGTTGCTTTGTGCATCACTGCATTCAATTGCTGGCACAAAACACATTTTACATGCAAATATATGCAAGCTATTGTCGCAAAACTCGTGCTAATGTATTGTTTTGCCAAAGGTTTGTTCATATTTCAGTGAGTGAACTGTGGCTTGCGTTCGCACCAAAGTCAAAATGAGAAGCCGCCCCTCTGATTTTTTCTCTCATGCCCGACAGACACATGTACGTGTGTGAGTAAGCGTGTGTGCTTCAGAGTTAAATTAGTCAGTAGGATTTGTGCCACTCCTGTGGCAGATCCATATGGCACAGAGCTCAGCTCGAAGGCTGGCTCCACTCATTAACATTCCCCTATCATAGAGGCCAAGGGGAATGCACAAATGTGTGCCTGTCTGCCCTCCAACATTGTGTCATATCAGCAATCTTGCGTGGCAGCAGATATCAATAAAAGTAGAGATACCTTTGCGTTCTATTCACGGGCACGCTTACATGCACACAGGTTTGGGTGATTCCAATGGGAGCCTTTAATTAAAAGCTAATAGTTATGTGGGTGAATGTAAACAAGAGCTAATTTGATGAGGAGCAGAGTAGGAAGTTGGTGGCGGGAGGAGGGGGATCAATCCCCATATCAGTGTGTTGCATTCCAAAAAGGGTGTCTGCCATATGCTTGCTGTTGAAGAGGCAGCTGCCCCCAAAGCCTCAGACTCCGTGTTTTTGTGGTTTTGTGCCCTGGCGCCAGCGTGCTTCTGTACTAATTACTGTTTTGGACCATGAGAAAAAAGAAGCAAGACACACAGAGGTGGAGGAAAAGAGGCTGGAAAGAAAAACAGATTGGCAGAGATATTATTTGAGTTTGACGTTTTTTTATTTTGTGTAAACAAGACAATTTCCTGTTAATCTATAAAACCATTACCATACAGTGCGCTCACGTCAGATGCAATGAAATTCTGGCTGATTGCACAAAAGTGGTAAATATTTCAGCTTTAGTAAGAATTTGCTGAGCTTACTCATGGAGTTTATGAATGTACTGCTGGGCTCCAAACTTATTTTTTCACTGGTTACGTCCAATAACAGCTGACATTTTAATTACATTTCTTAACACAGTATGTAAATGATTGTAAAACAAGTATAAAGGTGCAAAAAAAAAATTATTGTCTTCTTAAATCCCAGCACACTCAACAACAAATTGCAATACAGCAAAACATATAACATCAGTTGTTTAAAAAAATGATATTTGACCAACTCGAATAAATAAAAATACTCAAATAACTCTTCTCGGGATATTATAAAAACAGCACATGTGCAACATATTAATGCAATACCACACAATGACAAAATAATATTTATAGGCTAATATTTGTTATTAGACAACAGAAACAGGTGAGTTCTTAGTTCAGTCAGAGGCTGAGATTAACACAAACACACACACAAACACACACACACAGCTAGTTCGCAGACCTTTGGACTTTTTTGCCTCGTCCTCTTGGTTTTGTCTCCCTGTTCTGACTCCCACTTTCAAACCCAACTCTAAACTGTCTGAACGACATGGGAGAATTCGCTCCTAGTTAACCCGGTTTGGCCCCAAGTTGTACATTTGAGTCCTCTACCTCATTCACTGATGGAGCCATTACACTCTCAATAGAAGGACTACAGATTTATTATAATTGACTTCAGTTATACGACTAAGGGAAGATGCTTTACGTTAAATGGATGTTTATGGAGAGACAACAAAATGGCTTCAATGGTTAGATGTAGTAAGAATCATTTTAGCCAAGGCGAATCACAAACGCTCATCAGGCAGATGGCACGACTCAGCAAAAGACAGCGCTTCTCTTAAAACACGGACTCGGTCAGAGTTGATGGAACATCATTTGTCTGAATGCCTACAGAACAACCATTGACACAAAAGCACTGGTGAACCATTTAAGCAAGCATTAAAAGTGCTAAGTACGTAGCTGTCCAAGACTTGTGCACGCCTGATATGGATCTTGTCGACTTAGAGACTCACGAGAAACAGGTGAACCATCTTGCAGAGTACTCGAAAGATTGTAAAAAATAGTTTATGACTCATATTGGATGACCCACAAAGTTTCCATCACTTTTTTTCTATTCCACTGAGACCCTTTGGAAAAACATGAATCACAGCATGACATCTTAGAAAACACTGACAGACAGCATCATTCAGAACAAATCCAATCTCTCATAGCAGTTGACCCGTGGGTCACAACATCACGCCTGCTTCTCATCAGAAACCATCCAAGAGTGCCTCGCTGAAAATACCGAGGTCAAGCTCCTCCCATCTGTGGTAAACATAAATGTTATGCCCCTTGTTAGTAACGGCGACTCTCTCGCACGTTGCATCTCAGACAGACAGTGAGGGAAAAACATCAAAATGTGCTTTGGGGCCACTGTAGTATCATAGCACTGACATACTTGACTTGCAGTGATGCACATTTATCGGACAGGACAGCGCACTCGTAAAAAAAAATAACCACCCACACATTCAAACACACTCACACAGAGTGAGAAAGTTTGGCTGATCTCAAGGAGCTCACAAGATGAAGTGAGAAGAATCACGAGTTAACATCCACCTCATTTTGCCCGAAGCTTGAAACAGACCTTGAGATCACTGAAACTGAAAAAGAAAAAACAAATAAAATATTTTTTTTTAAAAATAGATTCCTTAGATATAGCAGATAGCTGTGATGTACATGGAGTTTTTTGAGTCAAGGCGAAGTCTGAACAAATGAGTCTTGTGATTGGGGAGTGAGTGAGTGTGAGTGAGCGAGTGATTCTGCTTTCCTGACATTAGTCGGGAGTCTGTTCCAGCAGCTGTTGCAACACGGGTATCTGAGGATGGGGGAAAAGAGAGGAACAGTTGGGTGTCATCTGCATAACTGCGGTAAGAGAATCAATCAACCTCGAAATCCTGTGAGAACACAAATTCTCATATTTTGCTCAAGCAAAACGCAAACGATCAAAGACAGTTCATCTTTCCGAATTATGCTACAATTTGCAGAGGGGAGGCAAAGGAACTGGGGCCGGGGGGATTGATCAAATTGTATTTTGACTCATGATTCTGGTTTCCAGCGATTAAGAAAACAAATGATCATTGAAGTTCACATCTGTCTTAAAATTCACTTCCTCAAGCTTTCTGTGTTTACAGGCCTTGTTGCGTTCACATCCGACTACACGTTTCATCCGTTTTTTAACATCTTTACTCTGTTTCATCCTCATCTTGTGAAAGTTACAGATCAGAATGTGGACCCAGAGTTGGGACTGGTTTGTCACACACCACTACTCCCAAAGTCAGGAATGAACCTTTAGACTTATGTTGGTGGATGGAGATTGAATGGATAAAAAGGAGACAACAATAATCTGTATGTATGAGGACAACATGTACGTCTTCTGCCCGATAATTCAGGGTTATTGGAAAAATCTTAAAAAGGAATTTGAAAAAATTCTGGTTGTGAATGTCGCTCCAGACCGTCCATTATCCTTGTTGGGGGCTGTACCTAAGGCGAAATAAAGCTCAGATCAGAGGTGGGTATTGTGGATACTTTTATTGATTGCCAAGACAATAATAACTGAACCGGAGCGATGCAACACCAAAAACTAGAACTCATCGGGTGCAGAGACGTAAAACAGCTCTACAGAATGGAACAAAAAAAAATTACAAACCTTTTGCTTGTGTTATCTCCGTTTCTGTCAAAATACTGCACATGGGGTTCTGACTGATAACTGGAAAACAATCGGTATCATATCAGTAGACTCTTGCATAATTAAACCTAGTTTAGCAGTCCAGGAAGTAGGCTGAACCTTCAGAACTAACTAGTATCATGATTTCAAGCCCCTGTTGAGCCTTGAGTCGACAGTAATGCTTTCTAGAGATCATGGGATTTCCCAAATTGGATAGATATCATACACATAAACATAAAACTGTCTTGCCAGTTCAGTCTTGTTATAACTAAGAAATCTGCTGAAAAAACATAACATAATATCTTCAGATTCTAGCTATTTGACAGCTTGTCAATACTTTTGTGAATCTAGTTTCCTTGTTATTGCTCTATTTGAAGCATGATCTAACTTGTTTATACAGTAGAATCTCATCATTATTTGATTTGTTATTTCCATAATTTCATTTGTTTTCTAATACTGTTTTCACAGTACTAAAATAATAAAAGAACTATCTTCTGTCTTTGACATGTGTTTAGCTCGCTCGAGGCTGTGCACCTACACATAGATTTATCTATAAAGAGTTACTTTATCTCGTACTTGTCAACACATCCTGGCAAACGGCTGAAACAGACAGGTGTTGTGCCCAAATCACGATAAAACTAGCACAATTTGTGTGTTTTTTCCTTACAATAGTAGAGATTAATGTTAATGCTTCCCTTCATATTATTGTAGTTGAGATTACATGACCTTGACCATGACCTTGACCTCCATCTGAACTCCATCCTCGATGCAGAAAGTGAAACTCTCCGATCAAAATATGAAATATGAAATCCCCCGACTGCTCCTGGAAAGTTTGGCTCTCGACAAAACATTGACACCAGAAACTTGCAGTGCGAGTCAAAGGAGCAGGAGGCTCCGCTGTGATCTTTAACATGAGGGCGTCCCTGAAGGACATACATTTACTGCGCAGCACCAGAGTTTATCATCATATTTTACAGAATCCAGAAAAGTTGTACCGAGTCTGAGTGAAGGACGGCAGCCTGCTGTTTGCATTCTACTCCAATATATGATACCTGGTACCAGCTTTACATTAGCACAGGCTACAGACTGTGGACAAGGGGAGCTTCCAGATTGGGCTTTTAGAACTCCTGTGGAGTTTTTGAACAGTATGTAACGGTCTGAGAATAGATATTTGGCCCCTGTGAGTTCGAAAATGATTTCTGTGAAATTGCAGCTCCACTTGCAGTGTACCTTTACAGACAGGACATTTAATGACAACATAAACTTTGAGACCGTAAATGTTGCCTCCACATTTCCTCACGATCTGCTATCGCCAGATTTATCATTCACAATGATGCTCACATCGTTTTCGGCCCTCTTTTTTACCAGCTTCAGCGTCGCATCGTTAATCTATTGTTTTCATCTCCACATTCAAAGCTTTGTATTGGTATTGTACAGTTTATGTGAGAGAGCTGGATAGCCTGGATCCTCATATCTGTAGAAGAATCGAGGCTAGATAAAGACTATAGGTGCTTCTTTTAGTGCATTTTTTGATTGCCTATTGTTTGTGAGTACGACACACTTCTTTATACGTCCACAATATACAGCCGAACACTATCAGTATGACCCAAAATGGTGAGCATGGCTGGAAGAGAGTTTAATTGACCAATCAGCTAGTATTTTTTTCCTTTAAGCCTTTTTCATTGCGATATAACCGATTATTTGGGTGGTTTAATGTCACTATGTACAGTTTATTTTTATATTTACCTCGGGAAAATCGCAGGTGCCAAATACACAAATATTTTGTTCTACCAGAGAGCACTAACACGTTTATTTTTCACCTGTCAAATGTTACACTCAGTGTATAATCTTGGTCACAGTCAAGCATTTATGGGCCAATATATCATCTGATTTTTAAACTATCTGCCTCATAAATCCATGTTGGTCAGGCTACAATTGTAACCTGTACTAAAACATCCAAACTTCAAAATCCACAAAAAGCCACAGTACTCCTTTTGAAAAGCCCAGGACTAAATCACTGTCACTACATAACGGTATACAGAAGCTTCTTCACAAGATGAAAGAGTCTGTAAGAGTGGTCTCTGTTGAACAAGCAGCCATGGCGCTAACTCAAACAAGAGTCTGTAAGAAACATAGAAAAGGTGGCAGAGAAGAATGTCAGGAGAAGAAAATGGGGGGAAAGAAAATTAGAAGCACTCTTGCTCTGGAGGACATTTCCTTTTCAGGGAGAGAAAGGACTCTGCTCTCCTGTCTCCGTGGTGCCCCTGGCTGTGCCTGTGTTCAGCTGTGGGAACAGACCACTTGGTGGCACGTACTGAATAGGGGGCCTTCGCCCCTTGGCACTCCTTAAGTGGGCCTGCCAACAAACAGGCTACAGACCATTTCTTTCTCCCCTCATTGTTATCTTATTTTATTCTCTCATAAACAAGCTTATGACATTCTCCTGTGACTGCCTTCATCCGTCTGCTTTCTTTGATTGCCTTAGATTCAGTCGTTCTCCCTTCTTCTGGGGCATCGTCGTTTCCCCCCCAACACACATCAACAGAGTAGGAAATTATCAGAACTAGACGTAGCAGACGAGGGAAACCCCGATGTGTAGAGATGCCTGTGTGTAATAATTAGTCATTTCTTCGGCAGCCTTCCAGAGATGCTCCCCTGGAGGCTTGGATCTCTATTGTGCAGGGCTGGACTCGGTCACTTGGAGCTGGACTGGCCCAGATTCCTCTCTGCCTCTTCCTGGGGGAGGGGGGTGTACAACAGGCCCTGGTGGTCCAAAACACACTGACACAGGCCAAGTCTAATAACCGTTGTGATTTAAGGTCTTGATGAGGGCTGATTTATCCCCACCTTTAGAGATGTGGGGCCCCTCACTTTGGCCAACATACCGCCCCCTCCCACTGGGGGTCTTGAGTGGAGTGAAGGGGGATAATGGAGGGGGGCAGGGTCGAAGCAGCACCCATAATGGATAATAGAGCCTGCCACACAGATGGACTGGTAAAAAGGATGGAAATAAAATGTATCTTTGTGTGTGTGTCACTCAGAAACAGAGATAGCATTTTGGTGTGTCTTTGTGTGAATCCGGTCCCTTGATCCCTCATGTCCAATAACCAAGTCACTGATCGTGACTTCAAACTTCTTGGTGTCTAAATATGAAAACCAATTTAGAGATGTAACGAAGCCAGACTGAAAAACGGGAAAAACACATTGCCTTCAAATGCTCTTGTTCCGAGTCGAGACGTGTTTTTTATTTTTCAAAAGGTTGGGAAATCACTAACGAGCCAGAGGGCTCTTATTCATTAGATCCCATCTCGTACTGAAAAAGCAATAATAACAATAATAATGTTAAAAGCAGGGCAGGGGAACATTCAAACTGGGTCAGATGTGCAGCCACATATTTGGAAAGCTGTGGTTCAAATTCAGTGTAATCCTTCAATATTTGAATGAAAAGTCATGACATAGCAATATTTCACAAAAACACCATTTTTCTAGTATTAGAATGATATTTAAGAAGCAGAGGTCATTATAATATCATCACACCCTTATTGACTATAATGTGTACCTGTCAAGATTTCCCCTATAATGAAAATTACATTATTTAGCTCCAGTAATCAGACCAAACACAGCCTCTGGCAGCCTCTGTAATCCAGCACACCCTTCACACCAGGTGGCATGCTGTGCCGCACGTACCTATCACAGATATCCAGAGGCATTAATAATGAGTATGGTCCATGTATAGTGCCGGCTCTCAGTTGATGTGTTTTGAGCACTCTGCCTCCCCGTGATCCGTGGGAGGACATGGCCCCATACCGCATGAACCATGCATAATCTATGAGCTGCCATGTTTGAATGGAGATAAGGATGGCTGAGCTGCTCAGCTGCTCTGCCAGACTCTGTGGCCGACGCTTCAGGACAACCAAGTCAATGTGGAATTTCACAGGCCGCTGGGAGGTGAAGATGATCGCTGCTGGTCTGTGCCAGATTTACTGTCCGCTTGGTTTCTTTAAATAAAAAGTACGTTTAAAGACAGGAGAGGACCCGAGACGGGATCAGAGCAATTTACTTGAACCCTTCACTGAAGAGTTTTATAACACACCGTGATGAAGGCGCACACACGCGAACAAAATGCTTTTTGTTAAAGGATATTACAGCATTTCCGAAACCTGAAACGCTGACACTGCTTAAAATGACGATAGTCGCCTGCGATAGGTTATAACAGTCATCACTAATCAACAGTTATTCCGTAAGCTGATGGCAATAGAGCTGCAACTAACAATGACTTTCAATGTCGATTAATCTATTGATTATTTGCCTTGATTTATAGATCAGTTGTAAAAAAACAATTCATCAATTATGAAAATAGTTGACTGTTAATTTGATAGTTGACAAGTAATCGATTAATTGCTGCAGCTCTAGGCGACAACCAATATTATACTGGTCTGTTGTTGGGTTAAAGTGCAGAAGATTGATGGTTTTGGTAAAGAAGAGGTAAAGCAGCATCAGTCTCTAGCAATACTGAACAACCATAAGTGATTTTTTGACATCGCTTCATGTCAACTTCAGGAATCACATTCTCCCATTTTGAATCTAAGTATCGGATATCAGTCTCCTTGATTACCACTTATCAGTAACAGCCCTTAAAATACCACATCGGTCGATCCCTAATGCAGACTTCACACGAGCAGGGATAGTGTACACATGTGGGTGAAAGTTAGCTGGTGCTTGACTCTGGAGTGTTGTACAACTGAGCCAGTCATAAAGGGCTTTTAAAGTCCCTCTTCAAGTACAATAATGTTGGTGGAAAAACCTCAGTTCCAGTCATTTTGAGCGAGTGCACTCTGTTTTAAGTCCACTGTTCTAATACAACCTTTAGTACCTTTTCTGTGTGGCTGGTGTAGGGCTATTGTTCTGATGCGAGGCATTAGTAGCAGCTTTCCCCCGCGGTGGCGCTGAGTGATAGCCTGCCAGTGGAAACACGGGGGAGAGAGTTGATGACCCCTGTTACAGGCCAAAGTGAGGAAGCTCCTGAAAGGTTAGACAAGTGGCAGAGTGAGAAAGAGGCAGCCCAGGAACAATGGAGAGAATGAGAGGGGGGAGGAACTGGAGGAGGGTAAAGAGCAAAAGAGGCAACTTGTGTAATGACCAAGGAAGAAAAACAAGGGAAAGAGCTCCAGCTCTGAAAGACAAATGGAGCCGGGGACTAAAACACCCATAGCAGGTGTGGCTTTTACTACAAGGAAGCACACACTCCCCCCCTGAGGGAACTAATGGGGAGGTGTTTGTGGGTCTTATCTGTATTCTGGCCCTGTTTGGTCAAACACACGGGTGGTGTTCACAAAGAGTTTCAGCCCACAGCTGTTGCTCCAAGAGTGATCAAGAATTCCAACAGCCTCCTTCGCAGGGGTTGTTTTATATGAGGACAATCTTGAAAACGTGCACGTGGAAATGATATTCACAAAAGTTTGGATCGTGAATGCCTTTTCTAACACAACACAACAATAGCAGCTGATGATGGGGGATTGTTCGAGACACCGCATCAATGGCTGGCCCTGAATATTCTCAATGGCGAGCTCGCCGTGTGGATTGGCAGCAAAAGCAACACTGAATCAGGTGTGGACAATGTCTGATTATTCCATATAGAGGGCGGAGGATTGCCTTGGTGATGCTGGTTTCACTCCAGAAGGGTGCTGCAGCATCCCCCAGCAGCTGGCACAACTTAGCATGGCCTCCGTCAGACAGCTGCTGCAGGTAGGCAGCCTGGGATGCTGAGCGTGTCCTCGGAGGCCTGATCTTAGAGCAAAGCAGCAGAGTCAAGCAGAAGGCTGTTCTCAGTGGGTTTCCACACCAGGATGCCCTCTGATTTCAAGTCCCCGCGGAGGGACAGCGCTGCAAGACACCAGCCTCATTATGTGATGTACACCGACTCCTACTGCAGGAAGTTCTCCAACTTTCACATGTGGTGAGGGAGCTTAGGATGTCTGAACATCTACAGGGTCTGCTTTACTAGATAAGCTTTTCTGTTGCACTTTAGGCCAATGTTTTATGAGCCTTTAATTCATTAACTTCCAACCCACTGGCTGTCACATTATTTTTCTGAAACCAGCGCACATGTTCTCACAGACTCAGTCATATCCAGCCTCCCCTCAACCCTGCCTCATCCAAAGCTACTTTAAATGCCACTAATTTACAACAGCAAATGTGTTTGAGAGAAGCAAAGTGCCACGTGGAATAAGTTTATAATGAGGAAATGTTTTTAATGACTTGTCTTTCCAACGGGATTTTGCGAGACTATGGTGGAAGGTTGGTGGAGAATGAAGAGGCTACATCACAAATAACAGTAATCAGAAAATGTAAAAGAAATAAATAAATTTTAAAAAAAAGAGAAATTTGACAAGTAATTAGAGACTAGGTGATCAGAGTCAGAGTGTCATCTCGCCTTTATATTGTCTGGACTGTCTGAGTGAGGTTGCTGCTGGAAAACAAGTTTTGTTTCATGCGCGCGAATAATGCGGTAATGTTTCTTAAGCTGCAGCTTGTCAACACTGTTTTCCATTTGCATTGATGAAATTATATAAATAATGTGAGTCGTATTTCAGTCTCACGTTTGTCAGGCACAAAGTCACCGATCAGAAGTGGAAGTGGCTAGCAAATAAAAAACACGGACCGAGGAATCTAACCAGCTATGTTAATAAGACAGAGACAGATACGCTGCAGCCAGCACATTGGCTGGAAGTGAAAGACACTTTGCTGCAGCGACAGTGAAAAATATTTTCAGATTAAGAAACTGTGGCGGGACAATTTAGACTTTGGTTGCCCGCCACAGTCTAGGTAATTAATGGGAAACACTGCCTAGACTGTGGGCCCACCACAAGTGTTATTTGTCCCGCCACAGTTTCATCATGAACCAAAACTATTTTTACACTTCTCTTTATGGCACAAAAGCTCTCTAACATCATGTTTTTGAGCGAAGCATCACTCCCAGTCAGTAAATCATGGATGCTGTTGTCGATCTTGTGTTTGGCCTTTTGTCAGCTGTGTTAAACTCTCATTTACCATACTTGTCCTGTCCTCACCATACATATCTATACAATCAACTAGCGTACAAAACTGTGTAGAAGATCACAATTGATGCATTTAACTTTAACTTCCTTTCAGGGAGCCGTGCTCCTGTACCCCTCCAGAGGGTCCGAGGTCCACCCACCACCGTCTCACAAAATTCCTTTGGGAAACACTGAGAACATGCCTGAGAACTTTTCAGTGAAAAACCTACTTTTAATTAGTTTTCCCTCCAATATCTGCTTGCAGCAGGAAAAGCATGATTAAGATGTTCAGTGGTTATGTTAACACCCACAGCACTTGGTAAAGTTTGGAGAAATATTGTGGTCTTGGTTAAATATTCTGAAGTCAAAAGTGACTGATCACATGAAGGTCTGGTCTACAGTGAAAAACGGCCGCACTTTGTTCACCCGCTATTGCAGGAAGTCCTCTAAATTATATATTTTTATGCATCGTGTGATAAAAGTTCACATAAAATTGATAAAGTTTGCAGAATTAAACTGTAAAAAGTGAGACACACCTATCTCCTCCCGGTAAGTGCGTCCCTCAGACACACACTTTAATAAATCCCACCTCTCTTGTCATAATGGGAAGAAAAGAGAAAAAAGCGAGAATTCTCTTCAAAATCTGTGCCGGTGTAGAAACGGAATATTATAGTGACTCTCACCTGCAACATCCAACACCGTCAATCTTATTCATCATTACAGTCTCAGTAAAGTCTCAGATGTTAAAAACAGTTTGGCAGGACGACTTTTGTTATTTCACAAACGAAATAAACATTTTTCTCTGCCATATTCAGGCACTTCTAACCTTCCCCTTGCACAAGCTTACCATATATCAGCTACATCACTATAATCAACAGCAATCAACCACCTGTGTTCAGCGCCGCTATAGAATTTGATTGAATATTCACAAAAACTGCTGCTCAGAAACGGTAAAAAAGGAGTGAGAGAATAGCTTAAAAAAAAAAAAAAACAGCCAGCAAGGATGTCTTTAGAGCATTCACCTGTTGGGAGAGCTCCAAACTTAAGCACTTAGGTCACTTGGTGAACTTGGTCGGCTTTTCCTTCCCTCTCAGTGAGAGTGACTCACGGTTTTATTTTTATCACTGCGAGGAAGGATCCCCTGCTGACTCCCTTTAGGTTGGAAACATCACAGAGGAAAGAAGAGAGAGAAAGGGCTCCTCCCTGTGGCGAGGCTACAGCTGTCCGTCTCACTGCGAGGCTCGGGGAGAGAGAGACTCCTCCATAGCAACAGTCCTACATAGCAACAGTCTCTTTGAATAAAGATAGCCTTGGATGCCATTCAGAGGCTATCTTGTATCTCTAGTCTTTAGAAAACAGAGGACATTGTAAAGCAGCATTGTATCACGCAGAGGCTGCTTAGCATAAACTCAGCGGTCTCTTTTGCTTCATATCAGGTTCATACAAGTGGGCTTCATGCTGCGGCAGTGTACAAGCATGAGATTCAAACTATATAGGCTGTGAAATTAAAAGAAGAAAAAAAAAAAAGTCCGATTTCCAATTCATGCGAGGCAGAGAGAAAAGAAAACTGCGGCGCATAAAAGTGGGAAATCTGCTCAGAACAGAAACGGCCAGCACGGAGCGTTCGAAGACTTAAGGGGCTGCATTTGAATAACAACACCTCTTAGTCCCCTCCGGGAGAAACATCTCAACCAAAGAATTTGTCACTCTCTATTTGAACTTCCCCTCCGTCATTTCCACCCTCTATATGATGAATCATTCAAAACGCAGAGCTGGAAATGAGACCAGACAGGACGGAAACTTGCCTCGTATTGAGCTTTGCCGCAGCCAGCCCCAAGTCCAATTTCAGTCCAACAATGCAGCACTTTGATCAGTCTATACGGCTGATTTAGGGTGTCACTACTAACTGTCTATCACTCCTACGCAGCCCCTCCAGGAGCAGTGGAGCTGAGCGCGCTGGGATTGGGAGGCAGCAGGAAATCGGGAGTAGGGTGATACCAAGACGGTGGCTGACTTCCAAATCTAAAGTGTCAAAAATGCCCTGGCACCATTGTCAGTCATGTATAGTTAGACATTCTATAGTTATCTTGCAAAGCATCAGAGGATAAGTGGGGTGATTTTTCCAACAAATCCCATACAAAAGCAGAAAAACAATGAATTGATCCTATTGCAGACGTTTCCAAAGCCAAATTTACTGTATTCCTCCGTGCCAAAGACCTCCATTGTTGTCCAAAAACGATTAGAAATACATAAATGAGCCACATTACACACATTCTCCTTTATTACTACCAACACTGAGGACACTATAGTTTACTTTCACTCCCACCTGTGCTGTTCCAGTGCTGTAAATAACCTCCGGAGCGCTAAATCTGCTGCTGACAATGGTCCACTGTTTACTTCTGCTTGATTCACTCTTGGTGCAAACGACAATGCCAAGTTGTTGTTTTTTTTAAAATTGAAGTATATATCTGTGAGCGGTTTACTAAAGATTTGCTTCCTCATTGGGGAATGGAATGGGCTCGGGTCTGAGAGCCACATATAGAGTAGAGCAGTCCAAAAGTCCTGAGAGACAGATTGAAGCATTGTTGGTTTTGTTCTTTTCAAGGGATTTGTTGACTCAAGAGAAATAATTCCATTGAATAGAAGAGTACGGTAGAGTCGCAACTGACGTTTATTTTCATTGTCGATTAATCTGTTTATTCTCTTTCTTGATTAATTAGTTAGTTGCTCAGTCAAAAAAAATGGTAGAATATAGTAAAAACATGTCGATCAGTGTTTGCCCGAGCCCAACATATGTACATTGTTTTGTCCGCAGCCAGGAAAACTGATGTTGACTCATAAAAAAGTATCAATAAAATCTGTCGTCAAGAGTGTCGAACTCTCCCAATTCCTCTCATCTTTGAAGGATTTTGGTGAAGACATATCCCTCTGCGTTTGTTGCATTTTCCTACGTTTCCATCGTCATCATTATAGTAATTGTTAAAGTGTTCTTGGTGTGAACGGCCTTTCTTAAAAAGAATTGCGCAAATCGTCAAAATAATTGGCAATTTATATAATAGTTGACAACTAAGCGATTAATCGTTGCAGCTTAGAAAACTTAGAAAAACGCAAAAGGTGACAATGTGAAAATGTGACAGCATCAAAAACCTGCTTTAACAATCGACGTGTGAGCGCCGCCGCGTTTCATCCAGTCAGGAGTCCTTTCACCGCTGCACAGCTCAATCAAAAGGCAATCGTCCTGCCTCTCACCGCCACATATTAGCTTTGTCGCTCTCGGCTCCCCGCGGCCACTAACGTGAATGGGACCTGGTGCCTGTTCTGTCACACTTTGATCATTGGTGTTATTAACCATTCACCAGATACATCTGTCAGATGTGTTTCACAGTGAGGCCCTTTTCACACAATTTTTAGTACCTGCTGCCGATCGCACCGTCGAGAACCGACAGGGGTCGGATGCTGTACGAGCAACACCTGTGAAATCTAATGCAATCTAGCTCTGCAGCCCTGCAACAAACCCCTTCAAGTGTTCCTGAAGACAACTTTTGTTCAAACAGCTTCAGAGGCGTGTGATCGGTTTTGAGGTCAAACTGTAACGCAGCTCAGCTCTGAATCATCATCCCCTGTTTGCCTTCATATAATATACACGAACAACTGCCAAATGCCACATTTTAGAAGCATAGAATTACTTAACGACGATTTCTTTAAGTCGGCTACTCTTTATCTCGCTTCGCTCTGGTACTCTGATGCTTTATCTCGCACTTTTTTTCACTCCAGGTCTCACTGACACAAAGAGAGATGGGAAGATGTCAAAGGCAACAGAGATCTGAACGCCTCTGTCAGTAGAAATATAGCTCCACTGCCTTGGTGAGGGCTTTGGGACTGCTTGGCACCAGGTGTAGACAAAAACAGACATTTTCCATCACACAGTATTTGGTTCCTTTGTGTTGAGGAATTTGAGAGTTTGACTCCTCCGTGCAGATGTTTTCTTCTGTTTTTATATTTGTGTCTCGGTGAAGTGAAGACAGGCAATCGGACGCATTTTTCTTGGAAAACGTCAAATTCCACTGAACTGACAATTATCAATTCACACTTCTTACTGGTGCTAAGCAGAGGGAGATTACTAACTCTTTACCAAGACGCTCATGAGGAATAAGTGTGAAGCTTTGTTTATCCCGTAATTTACAATTATAAGACATCTGTCTGTCAAATATGAGAGAAGCGGAGGCGGTCTAATTTTTTCCCCGTCACGTTAAAAATTACTAATATGATAATTGATACATGTAAATTGCTACAAATTGTTAGATAGAGCCCCTTCAGGTGTGAATTTCCGTTCCAATGTTCAGCTCACTCTAAAGCCGAGGGGCATTCAAAGGGGGTTCTCTATCTCTGCTGTCCTTCACCGGGTATGTTTCTCTCAACAAGTTAATCTCGAGACATTCTGTGGGAATAAATTCACCATTACATCCTGTAAGCAGCAGATACAACCACAATAGGAGCGCAGGATTAAACGCCGCCTCACACTGAGTGCCCAGGTATGTAGTTAATCTTAAAAGCTGTTATGCAAAGTTTTGGTTTTTTTTTTTTAAGTCATGCAGATAGAGAATTAAAATGGAAGATAATTCGGTAACGCAGAGAAAATTGGTATATTTGTAGCTGTCGATTTCCGTACTCTGCTTCTGAGAAAAATGTTTGAACAGCTTGTCGGGTCGTACTTCTTCTGGTTGACAATGATAACAAAGTCTGTTAAAAACTGCACGCTGGCAGCAACACTTCACACGCCAAGTTTGTGCATCGCACGTTGAAAAACAACAGCACTGGCCCCGTCACTTTCACACTTTAACTCGCCACTTTTACTAGTTTCGCGGCGCTCGATTCAACTAAACAGCAGGCGAGTTTGCCGTCTAAGATGCGGTTCAAACATCATTCCAATCACATCCAAGTTCCAGGTTTCATATTTAAAGAAACATCAATATTCCTGTTATACTGCAGAGGAGCAAAAGGGAGATACTCACTCAACTGTTAGGGTTGAGCATCCCTTAATAGCACCGTCTGGGACTGGCCTGCACTTGACATCGGTTCATTTATTCATTCAAAGTTCTCATATGGTGTAGCATACAAAACAACGCACCACACAAAACACTAGGCGAGAGCATTAAATGCAAAACAATATGCATAGAAGAACTAGAATTGCTGCCTCGCGGGTTTGTACGCCTCCATACACCAGTCGAGATGCTGGTCCTGAGTTATACCGTCGAATAATATCCAGACGTTCTTTTGCAGCATATTACAATGTCACAGTGAGGTTGACCTCTGACCCTTTGGATACAAAATCTCACATCGTTATTTTATCCTTTTGGACATAGACGTAAAAGTGTTGTCATTGTTATCGCATGAATTGTAGAGTAATGGCCAGAAATGTGTTTTCTGAGCTCGCAGTGGGCTTTGTCGATCACTTCATCCTTGAGTCAAAGTGGACATTTGTGCCAAATTTGAAGAAATTCCCTGATGGCGTTCTTGAGATATCGCATTCACAAGAATGAGACGGACAGATGGAAGGACATCTCTGAAACATAACGTCGCCGGCCTCAGCTCACGGCTAAGGCATAAAATCTTCAATGCCACATTATGCTGCAGAGGAGCAAAAAATAGAGATTCACTCAACTGTTATGGTTGAGAACCCTTTAATAGCACCGCCGGAGACTGGCCTGCGCTTGACACTCATTCATTTATTCATTCACCGCTATTAGGAAGGCAGTATGTTTGCATTAGAGTGCACACGACGCATACAAAACAATACGCCACACAAAACACAAGGGGAGAGCCCTGCAAAACAAAATACATGCAAAAACCCCACATGAATGACAGGAGGAACAGCGGCCTGAGGGCTGTGATCCGACTAAAGAAATTCATAATGGATAGATATCACAGGCTGGTGTACTGCAGACGAGTAAAGAAAGGTTCATTCACCTTATCAACTGAACGGCTGTATTAGGAAATGGATACAGAGTAGTCGGAGGTGTGTTTGGTGTCAAGAGACTGACCTCAATCGCTCACCGCAAGCAAACACCGAGCTCAGCACGGAGAAGATTTGGGAGTGACAATGATGAAGACCTCCATGGGGGAATCAGAGCCTTCAGGTGGACTCTGGGGTGGAGCTTTGGTTTATAAAGTGCGGTGGCAGCAATGCTGAGGCGGTGTTTTCAGCAGTTTACTTAGGCTAAACTTAAAAACTGCTGTCTGGCCACTACGTCCGATTGTCAACCTCAGACTGGGGATGGGATGGGATATTAGATTTGATGGCAGATTGGGATAAAAACACTCAGAATTTGATCATAGTGGATTCATTGTCAATATAATCACGAATATCCTCATGTGAGCTCAATAAACACAAGGTCCTAAAATTATTTTCTGATTTTATTTCGAGTTGCCACACAGAGGAGCTGACATACTTTCAGTTTTTAACAATATCCTAACCCTGTCGCCATTTGAATGCGAGTAGTTACTATGAATACCAAACTACAGAACAACAGGTGGATGAAGTGCACAACATCCATTTATCCTACATAATGCAAAATGCAAAGTTCAGTGGCTCATGAATGTTTCCAAGCATGTTTTAATGATTAGCAGGATAATATCTTGTCTTGTCGTCACTTTTGGCCAGTATAATCGCGACATGAAATTTTGATTTGGCACATCTAAATCCAGCTCATATGTGGCAGCAGGCTTAGACGCGCCAATCACGCAGCAGTGTTAATATACACGCGTATTAAAAGATGAAACAATCTCTTACTTACGTACTGTTTTGAAGTGTTAAGCAGTAAACCCCCATGAGTTATGAATATAGATTGGCAGCTGTGCCTTCAAACTGTGATATGATCGAGCCATCTGTCACCTCGTGCCTTTGGGCCCAAATCTTCCTTTAATGCTTCGCAAAATATGAAGTACGACAAGTGAATGTGAACGTGGCAATAGCCATGTTGAGGTTCCCCCTTAGAGCCATCGTTACAGGAGAATGACTGTGAATGGGCCGCGTGCAAGACAGCTCCCGTGTTGACATTTCTAAAGCCATTATACAATAAATTACACTTTGCAGAGCTATTATACAATACCGTAACATCCCCTACTTGAGACCCAATTTGCAAAAGCGAGCCAATTGGCAACTCCACAAGAACACCAACAACCTGGGGGGGAAAACATGCCGCACAACTGGTTCAGCTCATAACGCTCAAATATTGAAAGCACACACTGCAGCTCACCACTATGTAAATTAGCAAACATTAAGGCATCATAATCCATGTGCAAAACAAGAGAGAGAAAAGAAAAAAAAGCCCTGCCATTACCGGAAATTAATTCACAACTAACGCCAGTGCAGACGTCGCACATAATAGATGGGAGCAGCAGCAGCAGCAGCAGCAGTGTGAGAGCAGGAATTAGCAGCCAGCATGAGGCAATATGTTGCCAGTAAACATCACGGCAATGTGGAACAGCAATAAAACACTCAGCAGCAGCATCGAAGAACTGACCTACACGAGACAGGTTGGTCACACAGGCAGCAGAGTCTTACTTTTGGCTGGAGAGATGAGGAGGCGGCGGTCGAGACACCTTCAGATGATTGGTCCTCTGGTAAGAGCTGCGCCAACAACAGGTGTGACAGGAAAAGCACCGGCCGTGTTAATGGAGGATGGTGAAGGATTATTGCTCTCCTTAGCCAAGGCAAGGCTGGACTTTTTGCCAGGTGTGCTAACTTCTAAAAACTGTGTTAAAGTTGCTTTTTGGCTGCAATTTTTTGGGTCAGAAAGAAGTTAACTAACCAAACTGGCCCAAATAAACACAGGGAGCGTTATATTTCTGTCACAGGAGGTCAGAAGTGTCCCGTGTCGAGTGTACCTGCACAAGACTGCACAGTTTTTAATTCTAAAAATGGTTTGTTTAGTGTTATTGGTTAAACTTTTGTCCCTTCTGTTTATTTTATGGTATTTTTACTTAATTGTTTGTGTTGTTTATTGATATCAGTCTGATCAAGTTGAAGACTTCACTGCCATTTTGTCTGGAAAATGCTGCTGGTTCAATGAGGCAATCAAATCAGAAAAAGAAGACTTACTCAGATCGATTACCTCTAAAAAAAAAAAGTTCACACCCTGTCTCCTTCTACATTAGAGAATTTGACATTTTAGGGATGCATGATGTGAGATTTAACTCCCGGTTTGTTTTGTGTTATTGGTTAAACCCTTTTCTCCTTCTCATTTCATTTTTGCTTATTTGTTTGCGTTGCGCATTGATTCATTTGTATGTGCCATTCTCCTGTCAGTCCGATGAAGCCGAAGAATCACTGCCATTGTATCTGGAAAGCGCTGCTGGCTTCAATAAGGCAATCAAATCAGGAAGAAAGAAAAGAGAGAGAGAGAGAGAGAAATGGCTCTCCACAGCTGATAAGAAGTGGCACGGGTGGATCTGATAACGCTAATGATGACTCCCTTTCCACTGACCTGTGCCGGTGACCCAGCATGCACAACACGAGGGCCCTGGAACCGTCACACCTTAGTGGAATGAAGCTTTAATTAATGTTATTGACTACACCCGTGGCCGTGCTTTTGCTCTGCCACGACCTACCATCAAATCTCTGCAGATGAACGGCTGTTTGGATAAAGGATATTCAAAGTCGCATATTAAAGTTATCTCTAAAACAGCTGATGTCAGAGGTGGTAAATGTGAGAAAAACAAGGAGAAAAAGAACGTTTTTCTCCGCTTCAACAGGCAGGAAATGGCCACCCTCGCCGAAAAACAATAAAAAAAAAGTGACAATAAAAAAAAAAAAAAACCTGTTCTTCTGGCAACTTCAGCCATTTTCTACACCACAACTCAGACAGAATGCTATCAATTTTACTATAATGTATAAACTGTAGAGACGGCAGCGTTCTTTTATAGACAAGCCTGTGAACAAATCCACCCAAGCAAACAATAAAGACAGAATTGACTGTAAACCGTGGAGACACTCATATAAATGTTTGATTGCTGCCGGGGAGTGTGTGCTGTGACGCTGCTGCTGCGGTCCGGCTCAGCTGTCAGGCTTATGAAAGGGAAGAAAATTGCCACAGAGTTCATCAGTGGAATGGATCAGTTTGGGGTATTCAGGATGTGACCGTCCGTGGCGGCGGCGCACAAAAGCGAAGAAATCATGTCTCGTCATTAGCAATGGTCCAAAATAAAAGAGTCTGTGTGTGTGTTTCTGTGCTTCTGTGTGTGTGTGTGTGTGTGTGTGTGTGTGCGACTCAGATAGTGAAAAGGAGGAGGAAGTGGCCGGGAAAAAAAGAGAAAAGAAACACCGCAGCTTATTTGCACAAAAAATAAAACACTTTCACTCAACTAAACATCTCTTTGAAGGCTTATCTGCTTGACCGTGAAAAAAAACTAGACACCCCACAGTGTTTTAAAACACAACAAGAAGCAGCAGCAGCAGGCCCGATGGTATCTGCTGGGCTGACCAACAGGAAGTTGACGAAAATTGAAGTTCTTCAGTGTAATTAAGTCTTCAGTGCCATCTTCATAGGAATGACAGCTAACTTGTGCAGTACTCATTTTCAATACCATGTGCAATATTACTCGATTACTCGACCCGATTACAATATCATTGCCAATACACCTATTTTACCTAATGTATGTTGCCTTATTATTGTTATCCTATCAGGCACTGATGTCGTCATTAGCTACATTTACACTTTATATTTGTTACTCCATTGGTTTTATTCTTATGTTGCTGCAGAGATGTGGTCTCAAGTCATTCCAACTTGCACCCAAGTCGACTGCAGTCACTGTTGTAGGGGCAGCTGCGGCTCAGCCTCAGATTGCTGGTTCGATTCCCGTGGTCTGCATGTCAAAGTGTCCTTGGGCAAGATACCGAACCCCAAAACTGCTCCTGATGGGCTGGTCGGCTCCTTGCACGGCAGCCACCGCCATCAGTGTACGAATGTGTGTATGATTTACTGTAAGTCGCTTTGGACAAAAGTGCCCTAAATGTAAATGTTTTGATGACTTGCGACTTGACCTGATGGAAAATGAATCACTCGATTTGGACTCGGAGGTCAAAGAATTGTGATTTGACTTGACTTGAATGAGTTGTTGAGTTTTTTAGTCTATCAGTATTTCAATGTTTAAAGGTGATGGGGAGGGATTTTCTTTGATTTAGAGGAAATTAAAGCAATATTTTGTAGAAATTGACATTAGGTGCGATTTGGCGGCGCCCCCCGCCCCCCTGACAGTTTCTGAGTGCAACACCACTGTCATAAATACAAATCCCAGGTCTGGAACAATTTATCAGATGCTAACTACAAAAAAAATCATTACGTCATCACAATGTTGTGTGATTAAAACTTGTATCTTGAAGTAAACATGTCGGTAACACTGCGATCCCACCCTCTCACTGAGGTTACACAGTGCAGAAACAAGTGATGGGGGGGGCTGAGACCGAGACAGCATTCACCCTATTACAAGACACTGTACCATCAACGTGATCATGAAGCTGTTACTTTAAGGTAAAAAAAGTTACAACATTAAACTCTTCAAGTGTCGATACATAAAATAAACACACAGTGAGACGTAAGCCGGCGCTTCGAGATAACATGTTCACATTTATTTCCCACTTTCAAGTTAAAAAAAAAAACATGTTCACAAAATTCAGCTTTGAAAATTCTCCCTTTGCACTCACAGGTCCTCTTTTGTTGTTTGGTTTGGAGCGATCCAGGCATAAAAGCTCTGCCTGCAAACATACAATTTACCATGACATTTGTGAGGCGGTTCGTACTCTCAGCGAACTTTGAAGTATTTGCAGCGTTTCCAAGCCATTTGCCCACTCTGGCTATAAAGAAAAAAAGGAAAATTCAACTTCCATCAAACAGCAGGTGTAGAGTACATGAAGTACTCTTACGACGGCAGAAGGAATCCACTATTATGTCTACGCTCTCAAGTGCTTGAGGATTTAAAAAGATTTCCGAGAGGATACCCATCACTGCAGTCTGAGGATATGATGGCAGGTTTTCTGAATGTTAAGTTATTTTGCAGCCTCAATGGGCTCATGGAGATAAAGTTCTCTCATTCCAACCAAGGCTCACATCAGAAGATTCAATCTACTGCGCAAACTTTCACAGTAATGGCTCTAAAATTGTGAGATACTTACAATTTTTTTCCACCTATTCTTTTCATGCGAGGTGTCTGTATGCTTTTATGTTATTTGTGTCATCTTATAGACCTGTTTGATAATGTTCTAAGTTTTTTTTAGAGTTTAAATCAGTTTAAAAGTCTTTTAAAAGTCAGTTTAAAACTTCCTGGACCACCAAAAACTACAAAAGTGCCCTTACTGATTAAACAAGATGATGTGTCAATGTCGGTTTTCTATATTTCTACTAGATTCTGATTAATTAAGGGTTTGCTTTGTCAGTTTTGGATATCAGATGGAAAGACTTACCCATGATTCTCCAGCCTTTTTGCCTGGCCTGTTAATTTATGTCAATACCTGTGATTACCTAGAAAACTGTCTAATTGATTCGGTTCTGTCTTTCCACTCTCACTCAGGTTAGCAAGCCTTACAGCATGTTACATCCGACTTCTTATATGTCTAGCAGTTTGACGCAACACCATAATGTGGAAATGTGCCACATTCCCATTAAAGTTCCAGTCTAAGAAATGCATGAGGATCTCTCAAAGCCTCCTCATCGAACCTCTCCAGGATAACTCTTGGCAGTGCCTGCACGCACTCAGAGAAGCAGCGGGATGGAAAACAGCAGTAAGAACACTGACGCGGGCGGAAAGTGCTAACGTTTTAGTCCCCTGAGACAGCTGTAATTGCAGCTCGCTACCTGACTGGCACACAACTAGGCTGCGGATATTGAGATGGCACCTACAAAGTGGCACGATCTTCCATTTAAGACGGCGCACATTGTTTCGCGGCGGTGTTCGGTGTGCTTTACAAGGCTTTGGATGAGCTTCTGCTGGAAAAAGGATTTCACTCTCTGCCGTAGAGTGAGCTGTGCAGAATTTCGTGGAAGAATAACGCGGGAGTTGAGGATTTATGGTCGTGAAAAACAAATTTGGGGAAACCACTGTTGCTATTCTGCTTCATTTGATTGGGAAAATAAAAACGCTTAGCCCCCTTGTTTCTCCCCATAACCCTCTCTCTAGAGAGCTTAAAATTCAAAATGATGTATTTACACATGACGGTGCCAGAAGAGGAGGAGAGTTTGCATATCCAAGTTTTTGGATACGCACCAAGAAAAAAAGTGGACAATTGCTCATTCTTAATGTGGCGTGCCGTGTCATATCTGCTTAAGTACGAAGCTGTTTACTTTGAAGTGAGGCTCGACTTGCGCACAGAGCAACGCTTTAGTGATGCATGACTGTTCTCCTTTGCAGCCGGTGGATGACTCATGCTTCTGAGTAAACACCAGGACATACAGCTGAGGGCGATGTCTCGAAACACATCAAATGGAAAAGTCAGACAGACGTTTTTCATCAAGGCTTACACACACACACACACACAGATGCGTTCTGCTTTTAAAATCTTTACAGAAAGATTCATCAAAGATTAATTCAGGTTGAAATACCCAGCGTGACTGATAAAGTTCCTGAGGTAGAAGGAGTCAATTTCAGGAAACCCAGCACATATTTTCCAACATATTCCCCCTTCGTGGAGCATCTTGGACCTTCAGAAAAGTGATCCACGGCAGCGATAACGTCATCATCACTGTCAAAATGGTGACAACTAAGATCCTTCTTCATCTTGGGGAGGAGGTTGTAGTCTGAGGATGTCGAGCCAGGTGAACTGGGCCGGTGTTGGACCAGTTTAAAGCTACAAAATGTAACTTCCTGGAGAGAGACAGTTGATCGTTGAGTGTCATCCACAGATCATCGAATACTGACGCCTCGGACTGGCAGCCCGGGTCAGACGCCGACCCCAAATCGTCAGTATTTGACAACCTGCAAATGAGGATCCGCTAGTTTTCTCCAGGAAGTTACATTTTGTTGCTTTAAATCTGCATTCCTGGACGGCAGCCAGCGCCGCTTGTGGACTTGTGGACTTGTGGGCTTGTCCATTTTCTCAGACAGCTCTGAATTTAAATATTCAGTTACCTGAAAAACAGAAATACCCCTAAGTTATTCACTTCAGACTTTCTGCAGAATCCCTCAAACACCTAAACCGCACCTGGATGGAACAAGAGCTGCATAACATCATATTCACTTTCCCTCCACTAACACTTGCTGACTGTACAACATCACAGCTAGAGCAACAATGATAAGTCGATTAATTGCTCAGAAGGAAAAAAAAATTGCCATCCACTTTCAGAATCGTTTCGACCAAGCAAAAAATGTCAAACATTTGCTGGTTCCAGCTCCTTAAATGTGAGGATTTGCAGCTTGTCTTTGTCATTCGTGACAGTAAATGAAGAGTCTTTGGGTTTTGGACCGTCGGTAGACAAAAGAAGCAATCTGAAGACGTCACTTTGGTTTCTGGGAAGTCATGAGGAGCATTTTTCACAATCTGACATTTTATGAAATAAACGACTAATCAATCGTTAATTAGTTGTAGGTTGTTCACTCATCACAAGGTCGGTAGATGAATCCTAGGCTCTTCCAAACGTACATGGCCAAGATACCAAATCTCAAAATTGCTCCCGATAGCTGCAGTGAGTGTGAAAGGGCGAATAAGTGGCAAAACGTCAAGTCCTTTGAATGAAAATGTCATTTAAAGGCAATCTAGCACTCTCTGCGCAGGGGAAAAATTATCTACTATTACGCTTAACTGTGGCTTTGTTCAGGCTACCTGGTCATTTTGAATATTCTCAAGGGAAGTTAGGTAAACTTTATTCAGAGGTGAATTTGAATTGTAAAGTTACGAATTATAATATTCTGGGCAGCCCACTCCTTTCAGAGTCAGACCAGTATAATAAAAAAAAACCTTGCAGTTAAGTACAATTCAAGACTACACAGGTTACAGCCTCCAAAATTACCATAAAATTGAAATCAACACCTCTCTAAAACAGAACATTGTAACCGTCATGGAATCAGGATTTAGTTCGGCAATGTTGTTGTATTATTAGACCATTAGTCTCATGTGCGTCGTGCACTTAAAACTACTGGTGTTTGAGTGGACATTTCCTTTTCCAGGCTGCTGTGTTAACGGCGAACACAGAGACGCACAATCAGCTGAAATCGTAGCCGATAAGGAGAGACGGTAATATGAAGCCAAACTGCTTTTACGGACTTGAAAAGAAAGGAATCTACACATTCCGTTAAAGCAGGTGGTGATATGTTCCTAGGTTTGTTCGTAGGTTTACGATTTGCATAAAAGACAGAAGACGATGAAGGAGAACAAACAGCTCGCAATGCTGGTTCTGCAGGGGTTCAGAGGGGATCTTAAGACTTTATTTTTTTTTTAACCCTCAGGTGTGCATATCTTATCTGAATCGGCCAGGAGAAGCAGATAATTAATAATTTGAAAAAAAAAAGAAAAAAAAAAAAGCCATGCATTCCAATCTGAACTTGCAGCATGTAGTCAGCTGCTCCAATCACAACCCGTTTTACCTGACTGACAAATAAGTGAAAACACACAGGACGCAATTAGAGCTTTTTTTTTTTTTTACTTTAGGAAAAGATGACAGTTGTGAACAAAAACAGAAAATGAGTTGATCCAAACCAAATAAAAGACAATTCAACCCCTTTCGTC
>OMLP01028243.1:0-23123 GCA_900302685.1 Spondyliosoma cantharus
GTGCCTCCCATGGGGGGATCTGGCGTCGACATCGCCCTGGATCTCCTGCTCCCACCTGAGCAGCAGGGACCTGATAGAAAGGAGAGAATTGACAGAAGGAGGGTGGAGAGTGACAGAGAGGAGAAGATGATCTGTGCAGTAGAAGTGTGACAACTATGCAAAGGTTAATAATCTCAATCTGTGTTCATTCAGTGGTTTGATTAGAGAAAACTTTTGAAAATATCTTGACAGTGAAGCTGCACATGTGCCTTCACCTCTGACTTTTCTGATAAATTAAGTGGGTTCACAGTCTTTGCAGGATATAGGTGAATTGTGTCAAACACCTATCAGATGAAGGCATTCTCCTGCTGCGCTGCACCAAATCACTCGTTGCGCGCATATACAATTACAGCTGCAGGGTCTACCGCTGCACTCGCACTCAACACGGGGAAATACCGTAAATTATGCACATGAGTCCATGCTACAGATAATCTGCTCACTGGGACCATCAAAGGGTGTCTCGTTAAATATAAAAAGGGGAATGGCGGACTGTGGTTGTGCGACTGACCTACCCGCGTCAACAGGACAGGCTGTCCTGCGTGAAATGTCTGCGCTCCCGACTTTAAATTGGTGGGAGATAGAAATAACGCAGCAGTTGTCGCAATTAGTCCACTCACCCTCTTTGTAATCTGCCTTCGAGCGTTGATTTGTTTCACCGACGTGGCTCGAGCGCCCCCTCCACCGCTCCTATGACCGAATGTCTAGTCACGGCTGCCCGGCAACGCGCATGCGCGCGCAGCCACAGCCGGGCTGTACTCGCACTGCTCATCACCTCTGGACTGTTTGGAACTTGCAAACACTGAGGCCTAAACACATAAAGTAAAATTTTAAAATATCAGACCTTACAGAAGTATGGGACTAGATTCACAGAATAAAAATAAATGAGCATGCCACGTTAAGACATGCACCTATCTCAGAGTTACAGACATCTAAAATAAACTGAAACTACAGCAACGTGTTACACAGTGCTACTGCATCTCTTAGAGCAGATTTGGCTCACTTTGCAATATCAATGAATCACGAGAATCAAGTTGTTACAAAGTTTTGTGCATTTTTTTTTTTTTTTTACTTTGGAAGACTTTTTTGGAATCATCATATTAACAGCCAAAATAAACTGGGGAAATTTAGATTTGTCACATTTGTCCTGAAGACTTGTGTGTGTGCTCCCTTTATACATTTGGGTATTCAGCAGTTGGGACATATGACTTTGGTTTAGCACCACAAATAAAACACTGGGAGGGGCATCCTCTCGATGATTAATTTATTGTATGCCTTTCTCCAGTGAATTTGGCCGAACAAAATCTTTTAAACTGATTAAAATGATGAAGAGTTATTCAAGGACATGGTAATATATATATCGATAGACCTCTATTGTAATATCAGACTATGTCAGAGTTTGGATATTGTTATGTCATGATATGATACAAGTGGTGACTTTTCCTGGTTTTTAAGTCACTCTCACAGCAAAGTGATGTACTTTTCTGAACTTATGCGACTCTTTACCCCCTTAGTCACTGTATCCATATTACTGATGGTTATAAAGCAAAAAATGATCTGTCACTTCAGGTGGCACTTATAGCACTCATTACAACCGAGATTAATAAAAGGTTGGTCATCACATTTTATGCACATGAAACATTAGCAGCAATTTATGAAAGGCCTTTCTGTCTAAATAGCTGAGCTATTTGTCACACATGTGTTTTAAGTGAGCAAACATGAAAACACATAACCGTTAAGTTTTAAAAGTTCCCCATACCAGCTCTGAAGAGTGGAGGACCTTTTCCCAAACTGCACAATTTACTACTGGAATGATCTGCAGAAGAAGCTGATGTTGATTCAGACACATGACTCTTCTAATAAGCATGAAATACAAGCAAAGTGTGATTCCAGTGTTTGAAGTTTAATCAGGACAACAAATCTAATAACAGTAGTAGTGCAACTTGCAGTAGAAGCCTTCATGTAAAAAAGGGACAAACAAAACAGAAGCAGAAACTCCATTCAGCTCGGGCTGGTCTTAAGGACTGTGGGTTTTACTTTGCAAATGTATTGTGATAGATTCTTCATGGGACAAGCCAGTTTACCAGGTAAGGATACACATCCAATTCCTACTGATGGGGGTCATTTGTCTTCACCCACAACCCGGGAGTCCGAGTTTCTCTTTCGGAGCGTTGTAGCGGGAGTGTTTTATATTCTCAAAGATCAATAACAGAGTGCAAAAGCCTGTTGGGGATCAACATCCTGGTCATCTGTGTGATATTCAGGTCGGACAGCAACAAGAGAGTGAACTCCCATCTGTTCAAGATGCTCCTGGAATAATGTTGACAGATTCCTAAATACATTATCACACTTATTAAGACAAAACAAATACACTACACTAACCACACACTCACTCACACGCAAACACACGTTCATAAATAAATGTGAGAGATGAAAAATGAGATGTACAGCAGAGGGTATGTGATACAAGTCAGGAACATTTCAGGCAACACCACCCCCCACGCCACCTGACCAGTGAGCCTACATCATGTAGACCAGTCATCACCGTCAGCGTGTTCAGTTCACACCAGGACAGACACACAGTAGTTTATTGTAATTGTACACTTAATTTTACTCAAATGATCAAATCTGAGGCTGTTCAGGTGTGTGATAAAGTGAATCAAGAATAGTTCAAGTACTTGACACATTTCTAACCATGATACATTTTGAAAAACCTGCCGCTGCCTGGTAAAATAATGCTCCAGCCAGCACCCATTAATGCCTGTTAGCTTATAATACCCATCCATACAAAAAGGTGATGACAGAAGCCGCACAGTTTTTACTTCCGTTGACCAGTGAAGGCGATAAAACACAAAAGCGTCACGTCCACCACCAACAGAATCGAGTCATTCCCTTTGAGAGGAAATGAGGTGTCCTCTTCCGCCCCCTACTGGTGAGAGCTGACAGAGCATCTTGCTTATAAGAACACAAACTCATCACTGTTTCTTCTATTGTTACTCCTGCACTGATTGCCAGGGGGCAAGATGTGGGCAGCAGGTCCACTTTTATTGCTGCTGTGACCTTCAAGTCCATAATCCTGACCCTGGCCCTCGACGAAGGTAAAGATGGGGTACTTCTCCTTCGACGATGACAGGGCCTAAGAGGAACGAAAAAACACAGTCAACACACACTGTCACAGGATGCTTCAGAACAACTCAGTAGACTGATTCGACTGCGAAAATGTCATCAACACCCATGAATATATATCAAATCAAGTCTTTGTTTTTGAGCCATTAAACTAGAGCTGTAACCAATTATTATTTGCATCATCAATTAATCGGTCAATTACATTTACAATTAGTTAATGTCTTTAATTGCTTGGTTTGTGTTTGACCCATCTTTCAACAATCAAAAGATATACAATTTACAAGATACAAAGTAAAGAATAGCAGCAAATATAATATCTTGTACCACTTTTACGCAGAAATTAGCTTGCCAGTGGACGAGTTTGCCTTTCTGTTTTTTGCCCCTTGTGTCTTCCGGTTGTATCACGAACACGGTGGAAAAACAGGTAATAGTAGAAGCAGCAGGTCATATACCTCATTAGACTACATCCAGAAGACTTTAAACTTATTTTAAAAAGTCTTAATCAGCAGTATTCTGAATTAAACATTGTTTTTAAGGCGCTGATAATGAAAGTTGCAAAAACATTTCACTTCTTTCTGATCTCTGTGAGTTGCACATGAGCAGTACCAATGGGGCAGCTGATGAGGCCCGGACATACAACGGTTATTTTTATTTTAATATCTTGAACTTCAGTCTCTCTTTCGAAATCAACGCTGACCGAACGATGTTCAAGTGCTGCTTGACAGAAACCAACAGCCTTGACTTCAACACGCGTCATAGCATCTGCTGAAAAGGAAAGTAAATTAGTGCTTTCACCTGGGTGTTGTGTTCACATTACAGCTGAGCTGAGCTGGACGCAATAAATACCTGCGACTACTGCAGGGTTAATTGATGAGGGAGTAAATCCTGATAATTTACATATTTTTGTTTACACACAAAGAAGATTTTTTTTTGTCTGACAGTACAGCACCTTTGAAAAATAACCACTTGATTTGTCAATATTTGCATCAGATAAACTTCAGATTCTATTTTTCTTCTGTTATTACACGCTTTTAAATTTGAGTCAGATGGTGAGCAGATGGTGTGAAAAGTCACCTCAGTAACAGCAGAACAGAGAGACTCAAACTCCTTCTTGTTCTTGGCATAAAAGCCGATGGTACAGCTGGGATCCATGCGGTTGAAGGGCATCTTTTTGGGAGAGCTACAGTGGAATGACTAAAACGTGACAGGAGGAGACAGATCAATAAAAGTTAATGACAGGAACATGTTATCTTTCATGGCGTGCACAGTCAAAACACCATTGAGTATGAAAGTCACATGATCCAAGTCCAATATGGTCTGAGATAAGCAAGATAAAAAACCACACAGACTGGAGTGAGAGTGCAACTTACCTCCAGTGGGAAGTTGACTTGTGACACATCCACCACAGGCTGGCAGTAGTGAGGGTCCAGATACAGCAGCTGCTCATCTAGAAGACAACAAGGAGAAGTCAGGAAGTGGAATTAAAAACACTGTGCTATTTAGAAAATCACCAGCTGTCAAGTGGCCTGAAATAGATGAACGGCTGTGCCATATATTTGCAGTTTTCCTATTCTTAGATACTTTCCTTGGTGGTGCCAATGCCAGGAACCATAAACTGCAGTTTCCTTTAAAGATCATTACAAGCTGGCACCAAAAAATGTACCATTGTATTAAAATTTCTTTTTAAAAAAGCTCAATTTCTCGCTTGAAATAACTCTCTCTTTCTGTGCAACAAGCTCGGGTTTGCCTAACAAATTTCACTTCTTCTATTAAGAGGTCTTGTTGATGATTTTCAGTAAGAGGAAATTAATGATTACTGAGAAGTATATTTTGGGCAGCGTAGGTTGTTCGTTGCTAGTTAAACAAGTAACATGCTCTACTTTATTTTCCTTCCAACTAAAATGTGAAATAATTAGGTATGATATTTTAATCAGGCCTATATAAAGCCAATAATGAGCAAACATTTGAAGGAGGTTCATCTACATCGAGTGTCTGACACTGTTATTACCGCACTATAATGAAGAAATTGCTGTAGCAAAACATGTAAAGTATCTGAGAAAAAAATAATCAGTTATCCTGATAAGAGAGAATAGCAGATGAGGTGAACGTGAAGTCACTTGCTTTTGAATATCATAACACTTTAAAGTGTATCATTGTACTTCAACCATGGTCAAGGTTTGCTGCTTGTAGTCAATTTAACTAATGGTTTGGAGCCAGATAACACGGAATAAACAACATGCAACCAACATCACAGAATCAAGTATCGATTCCCTATTTGAAAAAGTGGTAGAGAGTGCTGATATATACCAAGTAGGAAAAGACTGAAGTCTCTCAGCTTGACTAAACTCAAGTAGATTATCACCTGATAATCACATTGCTGTAAACACAGCAGCGTCTTTCTGCTGATGTTTAACCAGCCTGAGTTTTCAGTTTACTGACCCTTGAAAGATGAGTGAAGCATGAGACAAACTGGAGTGAGAAGATTAAAGAGAGGCATAAGTGGGAGTGCAACATGTTCAGTACACGTATACTATCCTGTAGTGTGTGAGGGGTTTACGGATATACTTCTACCATTATTGAGTGGATCGAAGTCAGTTTTTTTAATTGTAAGTATCAAGCATATTTGAGCAGGGAGCGTCACCAACCACATTTTGCCTTCTTATGTAGAACAGAAACATGGCTGCCAAAAATAATACTTTCTTTCTCCCAAGCCAGATGGACATTAGAAGACGACGATAAGGGTGCGTCTGAATCATGTGCGTTCATACTAAAACTAAAATATTAATAAATCTGTTATATCCATCTGTGGTCTCCCACGTTTCTTAAAATCAGATTTAAAAAGCCTTTAGTGTGCATCAGACATATGGATGGTTTTCTAAACCCTTCTGGTGCTCACCTTGAAAGCCAACGAAGTAAAGAGAATGCTTCGGTTTGCCTCCGATGATTCCAATACAACAATCCAGCTTAAGGATGTTCTGCAAATGAACCAAAAAAAATTCAATGAGTTCAAAGATATAAGAGAGAAGTTAAATGAGACAATTATTTCAGAAGCATTAGAGGGGCTGATGGATGGTGTAATATTCAGACCTTGACACATTCAATGTATGACGGGTTGAGAGCCTCCCCTCCCAGCCGTACAGGCACCAGTATGATGACAGACTTCCAGGCTTGACTGGATGGATCAGGGGGCGTCTGACTGAGTGACAGGTCACAGAGACGCACCACATCCTCTTTGTACACTGCAGTGCACAGAAACAATGAGAAAAATATGAATGCACAGAAATACATGAAAAAAAGACTTCTTTAAGTGAGATATTTCCAAAGAGCGCATGTTTGAGCTTGGCAACAAAAACTCAACTCTCACACTCACACTTTAATTCAACAAGTATGTTCATCTCACCTGTACAATCCTGGGCCACATATACAACCAGGTTGTGGACTGCAGATGCTCTGGCCACCGCTTTCCTGAAAGATAAGCATCATAACTCCAGTCAAAGTGTGTCAACTGTGTAAATCATTTAAGGACATAGTTCAAGTCTTGCTGATAAAAAAAAACAAAAAACAAAACAAAACGGCCTTACCGTAAGATGTGTGCCACTATAGAGGGACCATACCAGTCACCAGCCTTCTTCCCTGAGCTTTTGCCGATTTCCACCAGCTGGTGAATCCCAAATGGTGCTGAGGGCTGATCCCCGAACCAGGTGACCAGCCTGTGATGGATGGGCTCGGCCTCCCTCGCAGACTCCGGTCTCTTTCTCTGGCTGCATCTCGGTGGTTGATCATTCGGCAGAGGTTTTTCTGGGGCATTGGATCCTCGTGGAGAGCCAAAGGATGGGATGGGGACCCCTCCAGCCCGGGCTGGGGAGCGAGGTCGAAACACCTCAAAGTCCACATCAGTGAGCTGCTGAGCATCTGGCCAAGCCCAATCTACAGAGCACAAAAAGGCCTGCACTTAGAAATCAAGTATTTCAAAAGCCTTTTAAACACATTGGCCAGGAGACTACAGATGAAAAATGGCCTTTTGCCACCATGTATTACCATGTTATAGCAATTTGAACTGTCTCAATTAAACCCAACTTAACTAAAATAAAAAAAAGACAAACTAAAGATCTGGAGAATATAAGACATGTTGAGGGCCATACTAATTAGCATGAGAACACAAAGACAAAATGTAATAAAAAGACCAAAAGAGACAGGGCAGAAGAGAGAAGCAGCACACAAGGAGCCACAAGATAGACACACATTGTCTGAAAAGAAACAGAAATAAAACAGAAATGAGGCATGAAAAATGTGTTAAAAATAGATAATTGAAAAAAGACAAAAGAAGAGAGAGGAAGACCAGAATAAACTGAGTGACAGAGTAAATCAAAATTGCCAGTAGAGATATGAAAAGTGGGAACCTCACAGAAATTCAACCGAGAGATGAACCGATGAAAAAGACCAGATTGAGTGTTGATACACTGGATTTAAATATTTTGAAACATAAAATTGGCAAAAAAAGAAAAGAAAAAAGTCAGAGAGAAATCAGATCAGTCCAATTATCAGTCACAAGACAACTTACTCACTTAATTCTGTTCCACTTAAAAAAGTACTTGCTTTCTGCAGAAAGAATGTTTTATGTGTCACACTACTGAGTAATAACTGGATTTGTTTCACTAAATTGGAAAAACAAGATCAAACTGCCTTTAAAAATGCTCCAGACAGGCTGATACCTAGTGCTGCTTTGATTAAAACTGACCTATATTTTCCAAGGGTGAAAGCAGAATTGTGTATCTGGCAGAGATACAAACCTCTGGGCATCAAATGGACCAGGAGCCCCTGTGCCAGCAGCATTTGCCCACTGCGCAGCATGCAGCCCCAGCCGCAGTCTGTGGTCCAGGTGGAGCCCTCCAGCTGAGGGAACTCCCTCCTGTAGGTCAGCCAAATCCTGGACACGAAAGCCAGACAGAACCGGTCCACCTCGTCTGTGAGGAAGTGAAAGAGAGGGAGGATGAGACAGAGAAAGACAAAAAAAAAAGAACGTGAAGGAGGAATCTCCAACTGATTCAAACATACAACTATGAGAAAGACCTGTTAACATGTGTGTGAAATAAAAGCAAAGTAAAGCCATCATCTTTTTAGAGGAAGAGGGTTTACCCGACTATGGTTAACCAAAACACACATCACTACAACCCCCGGGGTCTGCTGCTTCCTGACATCTTTCTTTATAGAACAGAAGTACAGCATCTACTGACAAATGTTTTGATTTTTAAGACGTGTTGGTGTATTCTGATCTTACCTTCACTGTTGAGCAGATAAGAATGTCCTAGGACAGTGACTGGTGAGATCTTGTTGAAGGACGTTTTAGATTTAACAGTCCAACCTACAGAAAGAGGAGCGGGGAAAATGGACATCGGCAAAGTAGCAATTATTGAACGCTAACTGAGGCTTTGTCAGGCGTTTAAAATACACTCTTTTCCTTAAAGATTGATTACACACCATATTTGACATTATTCCACGCTGACATCAGTTTGGCCTTCAGTTTGTCCATTTCATCAGGCTCCCCCGTTGTCTCTCTGCTTGGATCCGGTGTCTGCGGCAGCCGGAGACCGAAGCTGCCCTGCCGCTCAGGGGGCTGCTGCCTCCGGCTCTCCACCAGCTCATCCTGCATCACTCCCCCTACGTACTGCGCTGCGCTGGGGGAAACGGAGTTCATCCCTCTGAGCCTTCAGAGCTGAACTCTGCTACTCCTCATTGCAACACAAAACTGACAGGGGAAAGAAAAGACCGTCAGAGATCCAGTAAATTATTGACTTTTGCCAAGTTCACATTCTTCACTCCAAGCACTTTTACACTTTACCTGACTCTCTTTGACTTACCGTATTACACTTAATATCTTCTCATGTCTATACTTTTTTTTTTTTTAAGCGAATATTGGCTAATATTTCAGTTTTTTCACATAATCACTTCACCATTCTCTACTGTATAAAATATATAATGCCTGTCTCTCCATCCTGCAGGGGAGATCCCCCTCTGTCTCTCTTCCTGAGGTTTCTCCCTGTTAACGGATCTTAAGGGAGGCCTACATGGACGAAACTGACTTGACCAGCTGTGGTCAAGTGGCTCCTCCAGCAAGCAAAGAACATCTTTGTTTGTGTTGTCCAATCTCATGCTCTTCAGCATGCAAGACATGAGGTTAATTCAGTTAGGATTCACCAATCTTCAACATTCTTGTTTGCAGTTTTTTCATAAAGTCATAACTGATATGGCGACAGGTGAAGTTGAAGACTGACGTTACAGATTAACTTGTTGAGATCCTGTGCTGATGTGCATGCTATACAACTCCCTCAAATATTTTGACAACTGAACAAGCACTACTTGCCAATGATGCAGATGGCGAGGCTGTTGATAGTAAAGCTGGAAAGTCAAATAAGTGAATAGTCCATGAACAACAATGTGCTGCTTTTGATTTATTTTCAATGAGGAGAACAGACTGTGATGAATGTGAAAGTTCACTCTTGACCTTGGAAATGGTAGGCTGTTAAACTAAACCGATTATGTTTGAGGTTTGGACTTTGTTGGTCAAATAAAAGCAGTGCTATGTGAAAAGGCCACCTTGCACTCTGCAAAACTGTGTAAAGCATATTTCACTACAATCTTCAAAAACTACAAGATCAATTCAGCAAGAGACTCCTCTGCAAATTAAACAAAAATGAAAATAATTGTTACTTGCAGCCCTGATTGAAAACCCTTGACTTATTACACTGTAAAAGAAACGGTTAAACGAGTCTGTAAGACAAAAAATAGTCCTCACTTCCTGAAAAGTATAAATAAATAGAACACCGTCAGTGTTAACTAAAGTCACCCTTCGTCAACCACTGGTTTCACAATGAACAAGAACAACCAATGACTTTTCTGGTTTGTCATGAAACTGATGATTCGTAGTTTCAACAGGGAACAGTAACATGGTGTGTAGTCACTGATTGCACTGATGCGAACATTTCAGTGAGGAAAAAAAATCATGTGATTAGCATTTGAGAACCGGCATGCGGTTGCTTTTCTCTGAAAGTCATCTGATTATGTCAGCTGTCATTAATCATCATTTTACATGAAGCTGTTGAACACGTATGGTTAACACGATCACTCACTACAGAGCAGACATGTATCTGTCACGACACTACTATTTTGACGCAGCACGACAGATAAATCACCAGACAAACATCTTAAGCAGGTTCAGTGCATTTCTCTGCTCTCAAGGCGCCAATGTAGCATAATAAACTAGATGTGTTTCTTCTATCTTAGCCTGAAAATCAAGTGACCGCCGTAACTGTAACTGTACCTCCTTTACACACCTATCAGATACAATTAAAGATTCAGTAAGACTACGTACCTGCTGTAAAAGCCGGTTAAGATGGTCGGTACTTCGTGGTAGGTTGAATCATTTCAGGGATTTCCTGTCTTCGCCCACGGCCGCAGTCCTTCACGGATAAATTCAGTGTACTACACTAGCTTACCAAAGCTAGCTAACTTTAGCATTTTAGACGCTAGCTCCCGGCGTTAGCTACACTACCTAGCATTCAAGCCGGACTCACCATTGCTCTGACAACAAAGCACAGCTGATGCCAGTACGGTACGCGTTCGTCCATACAACAGACAACGGAGCTAATGTTTACCCACTGTTGAGAAGATAATCCAACACATAGCGGGTTTTGCTTCCCTGTCCGACCAGCTGCCGTTTTAGCATCCCCCTTTGACATCAGAGGGTATTTACTTCCTGTTGTCTTTTCCTGACGTAACGCCATTGGTTGAAGTAATCGCTGTGAGAAAGCTGATTGGATGGTAATAGTATAATAGACTTTAACTCTTCTGGAGTTATGTAATCTGTAACATTGGCTACAAATCACATGACGTGAATATATAATTGATATTTATTTGTATAGATACATGTATGAGTGTCATGTGCTACACATATGTAATGCATTACAAATATTTTATCCACACAGGTATTTTTCACATGTGACAATTTGCTTTGTTATAGCAGGAAACACATGTATAATGATGTATATTCATCATTGCTTGCACTAGTTGATTCATCTCAGAAAGAGCCAAGGCACTGGTTCTTACATTTTTTTTTCCTAACATACCAATTAGAAAGTCAAACAAATATGTACATAATAAATTATATGTTCCCCTAAATATCATTACGGATGCTTCACTTGTGCAAATAAAAATGCAAGTCACACTTGGCCAAACTGTCAGTTTCTACACATGAAAGACAAGGCGGCCCTCATACAAAAGCGTTTTCATGTTTTGTATCTGACAAACATGTTTTCTTGAGGAAAAGTCACAGTTTCTCTTTTCTTGTTAAAAGTCTGTTGATATTGTACTTGTACTTATTCCTCAGCAGGCAATTTGGTTTGTCACAGCAGGAAAGGCACAGCTGCTACTAATAACATTAATGATGGCTTCATTACAGCAATTACTGCAGCGCATCAGCTAATACTGTTACTACTTATACCTGTCTTTGGGAGGTCTAAATGCTGTGAAAGAGTAAGTGAGACAGAATGGACAATCCTGAAGAAGAAAGCTTTGATGGAATTCATCCACAATAAATGTTAGGCTACAGTTACGACTTCTATGATATGTTTTTTGTTTGGTGTTTTTTTTTTGCTTTTATGTATGATTTCCCGCATGTAAACTGTAGCCAAGAAAATGAATTACAGTGATAAGATTGTATATGGATTGCTGCAAGATTTGTTTTTGTATTACAGAGTCAAAATAAAGAGTGCAAGATTAGTTTTGGAACAAATATCAGAATTTTATTCCACATACTGCACTTCAGGTGTCTGCATTTGAACCACATCTATCACAAACAAAAATGCCCCATGGTACAAATAAATACACGCTCAGTGAACAGAGAAATGTGGAATGTTTTATATACTTGGACTTTCGTGTTCATTTGTAGAATCCATATTTGTATACAGTATATTTACTTTTTCTTCAAAGTAACTTACAAACAATACCAGCAAAATGAAGATTTTATTTTCCCAAATAAAGTGCATTTATACTACTCTCTCTTTGAATCACAAAAAGAAAAGAAGAGATTCTCAGACATGTAACACTAGTATAGACACCACTGATTGGGAAAAGGCCTGAAAGTGGGCAGAACAACTGTATAAGATTACATTACAGTTAGTTTTTCTTTACAGGTGATCAGAGCTGACCTGATGACTCCTTTATTACATCAAGATATAAAATAACTTCGTTCCTATCAGTAGAATATATAAGACAGTGTATTTCAAAAATGTTAATCCCTTTCCCAGAAGATATAATTAACAGTCACGTGAAGAACACAACAACAGAATAGGAATAAAGTCATGTTTCAAGTGTTCATTTGATAATTACTGCGAATAGTTTGTCATTAGAAACATAAATGCATATTCAGTAACCCCATGTATGGCTGATAACATCCATTCTGCAGTATTTTGGTGGTCTGGGCTTCCTTACAGAAACTCTCACACTAAAGGGTTAGAAATGACTATTAACAGTGGATATCTTAAACCACTGGAGGGCAGTAGAGTACAATGTCAAATTTACAACAAAAAAACTAATTGGTTGATGCATGTGCTGCACAGGGATTTTGAATCCGTGTTAGACCCTTAAACATTGTTAGATTTGAGTATGGATTACAATCAATATAGACTCACTGGTCACTTCATTAGGTAGATCTGTACATTGTAATGCGACTGACTCCTAAAAGGTGCAATTTGTAAGAATTGGCCAGCTGTTGAATTCATATTCCAAACAAATAGGGGGGGCAGCATATTATCAGAGTAACCACCAACTGCCACATACTGTAGCAGTGGTTAGCTAGTTAGCTCAGTTAGCTGTGCAGCTAGCAGTCCGGGCAGGGAGCTTGGAGCATTGGGGCAGAACTGGGGAGCTTTGGACCGGGACGGGGCAGGACTTGCTGGTTAGCATACTAACTTCAGTAGATATCTCAGTAACACCTGATGTCACGAAGTCAAAATTGTTAATTTATTCACATTCTATTGACAGTTTATTCAACTTTTGAATGTTTTCAACTGAAATGTTTACATATTGCACCCTTAACGACGGGTTATGTAAAAAGATTGTATATTGCCAATACTACACATGGAACGCTCAACTTTGTAGGTCTATATTGTTTTTTGCCTCATCCAGCTTGTTGTTTTTCACAAATAAAACCAAAAGAATGCTGTGCCTCACGCTGGAGAGCAAGTATGAACATTTAGCAATTTAAAACTGTCATTTGGGACGAACGCCTGGACTAGAAAATAAATGTCAGATGTTGAAATTCAGCCTTGTTGCGTGGTTGCTGTTGTTGGTTGAATCAGTTTACATTTGTGGAGTTTTGAAAGCATAATCAAATCAAAGCTGGATTAAATTGTTTAAACCCTACTTTCTGCCTGGACTCAGTAAATCAACTTGTTGAAGTATTAGTGACAGCAATCCTCACACACAGCTGTAAATGGTTTGCATAAGATTATGTACAATATTAAGAATGAACTACTGAGGATGAATACGACCATTGGGTGGAAAAGAAAGTTGTTTTCCTGTTTGTCCTTCCCAGGACTGTTGCTGAGATGGTAGATTCAAACACCTTTATCAGTATGTTACATAGCAAAATGTAAGCTTTTCATCAATCAGTCTTGACTACCTAGCTTGTACTGTAACAACAATCATTTTGATGACTCTATTTTTACAGTAACAGGTTCATTGTGATATACTGTACCATGTCCATATCCACACAAACCCTACAAACCCTACCTATAGAGCCCTTTAACAAATTACAGTATGCTACATCCATGACTGCCTGCTTCTCTTGTTTTGGCTCAAAACAACACATGGGTTCACTGTATATGTGCTTATAATTATTTTTTACACACTACTTTCACATAAGTAATCATCTCTGTGCCTGTGTGACTTGTTTATAAAGTATCAGAGCACTGAGAACTGTTACCGGAGCCAAACTGCTTCCGTTCATTTCCAGTTTGGTTCCTGCCGTGACCCTTGCTGAGTCAACTGTGTCACCCCACATTTCTTAAATCGCTCACTCACAAACACATCCATGGACCACAGGGGTATGGATTTAAACGCATGAAAATCAGCTGCTGACACTGCTGCCTCCTGTGGCAATGTGAGGGTGTGTACGTGTGTGTTTGTGTGGAGGCTGCAGTCAGAGGGAGAAAAGGGCTGTGGTAGCCCTCCTGCGAAGGGGAGATAAGCGCTGAGCCTGAGCTCTGTCAACCCTGCTTTCTTCTGCAGCAGGACATAGCCTTCAAGAACCACCAGAAATAGACCCAAGGTGGCTTCACACACGCGCGTGCACACACACACACGCGCGCACGCGCGCGCACACACACACACACACACATCCCCTGCAACAGACAGAGCCAAACAGTGCCTGATGTGACATCCACTGACAGAGTGCCTGCTTTGGCTTTGTCTGACTGCGCATATCAGCTCAGCAAACTGCTGCATGAAGAACAAAATAAGCTTAATCATCTTGTCGCTCTCTCCAAACTGAGACTGCATGTTGTTTGACGAAAATATTACAGTGTCCATCTCCCTGTTTCATTGCCTCGTTGATAAGCAGTAAAATAAGAAAGGGCTGGTTGAAAGACAAAACAGAGTGACTGGATTTGGTATTCACAGTATTCAGCATGTTTTGATCGGTAAAGCACTTTTTGACCTTCTTGTACCTATAATACATGTACAGTACATACCATATGACATGCGTTCACAGAGACCCACACACATATACATTTGATAAAGTGTTCCACGTTACATTAAGAGTCTTCTTATTAAATACTTTATAATAGAAAATCAACAGATAATGCACCTTTACAGTAGATTATTTTACTCCTGCTTTTAAGTTAGATCAGTCAATGATTGGAATCAATAAATAACATTTCATATACTCTGAAACTGGAATGTACATTGTTTGTAAGTGCTTGACTCCTGTTGCATTGTTCTTCCAAAAAAGGCATCTTTTTTTTCTACTAGCATCCCATTTAGGGACCCCATCGGGTCACTTTTTAGGTGGGATGCCACCTGTTGCAGCCTTCTCTAACGGTGATCCAGCAGGACTTTGTGTCACCACCGCAGCCCCGACAACCCCTCGACCTCCAGCAGAAGTGTCAGACCTTCCTGCTGTGCCTCCCTGCTTCTCCTCCACTGCCTTAGTCTGCTGGTCTTTGCTCTTGGCCCCCTCCTGGGAGCCAAGCTTGATTGGCCCAAGGACGTTTTTGGCCACGGTGGTCAGCTGGCTGACGAAGCTCGTCTTTTCACCAGGGGAGACAGGCCGCGACTTACAGAGGGAAGGTCCACAGAGAGAGGGGGTGACGGCGGTCGGGGAGGGAGAGGGAGAAGGCGAATGCTCCTCTACCACCTCCAGCCGACACTTGTCCTCCCAGTCTAGGGTTCCCCGGTAACAGTTGACCGGCCCGAGCCCCTGCCTCACCTTGCCCAGCGAGAGCGGCTGCCCATGCGGGGGGACGACCGGTGCAAGAATGCGAGCTGGGAGTTTGGGGCTCTTGGAGCCAAGGTCTGGAGTCCTCGAGTCACTGCTCTCAGCTCCAGCCTTTCGCAGGCTGTCCCCCATACCTGAAGGTTTAAAGGTTTTATTCATGCTGAGAGGACCTGTTGTCACTGTCGCACCGATGCTGATGGGTTTATCAGAAGCAGAAGCAGAGTTCTTGGTGAAAGTACCAGCTAAACCAGGCCGACTCTTGTTGCTAACATCCTGCTTTGTTTCAGTTCTGATCCCTAGCTGCTCCCGGGAATCTTTACTATGAGATAACACATCTTTGGCTTCCCTGTGGTCCTGCTGTTTTGGTATCAGACTCTTTTCAGGGCCCATATGACCACCTAGACTTCCTGTTGTTTTGGTAGGGGTACTAGGAGTTGTAGCTTTCGGGGTGTCTGTACCCAGTCTGGAGCTTGGACCAGCCTGTGAGCCCAGGGGCAGCTCACCTGTATGAGGTTTTCTTGTTAAGGATGACTGAGATACTGTTGCTCCAACCCGACTCAATCTCTCCAGAACCGCCGCAGTATCAATCTCCCTTTCTTTCGACCTCTCCCTCCCTCTCTCCCTTTCTTCCCTCTCTCTCCCGGCCAGCAGTGTTTCCCTACTGAGCGGTGACTCTTGTCTCCCGAGTCTCCTCACAGGCTTCAGGACCCCGGTCTCTGGGATAGTTGAGGATGAAGGCAGGGGAGGAGGATTAGGAGGCAGGTTTTCACCTTCTGTCTCCAGCAGGCTCTGGAGGCCGAGCTCACAGAGGAAGGCGTCCTTACGGTACTCAGAGTGCTGCACCTCCAGGCTGTGCTTCCTCAGCGGACCCCCCAGCCCTCCAGTAGAACTGGACTGGGTCAGGGGCGAGCCCAGCTTCTCTGCTGACTGCACCCGTTTGAGAAGAGGTGATCGAGGGGGTTCGGCACTCTTGGGCCTGGGGCGGACCACCGGAGGCGAGGAGTGGAGCTTGGCAGGGAAGGACTGTGTGGTGTTGGAGCTCCCAACAGTGTGGCCAGGCAAAGGTGGCGGTGAAGACTGGGTAGGGGAGGGTGTGTGGGCAAGCGGGGAGAGGGGGATGTTACCAGCTGACTTACAACGAGCAGAGCGATACTGACGGTGGAGTTTAGGGGAGAGGCCATGCAGAGAGCTGGGCCTCATGTGCTGAGATGGAGCAGGGGAGTTTGGAGTGCTGGAAGCTGGAGAGCTGCTCTGGGAGGAAGCGCCTAAAGGAAAAAAGAAGATTAAGTAACATTTATAATACCTGAAGGAAAGGCAGACTTGTGATTTTAAAGTAAAGAGAATTTAAGGGTTGTACAAACTCAGGTTTTAAAGGCTTTCTTTCTTTGTGTTCTGCAAGTAAATTTGGAAAACTCCCAATTCTATGTTGTAAAAATATATCTAGTTTTCTCTGTGCAATCTTTAAACAGGAAGTTATTTCTAATCTTGTGTCCTACCCAGGTACGAGGGCTCAGGGGTGGAGCGGTAGCCTTGGGTCGGGGACCGGGCAGACAAGCTGTGAGTTGGAGAGCCAGGAAGACTCTCACTGGATGACAGCGAGCGGTTCAAAGAGGACAGGCTGCGGCTGGTGTGCAGCAGATTGGACTGCTTCGTGATCTTACGGAACAATGAGTTACGCTTCTTACTGCAGGAAAGACATACAAAGAAAAGACAGGGTGAAAAAGTAATATTTGAGCACTTGATGACTACAACAGTGCTTTTGACATTTTTACCATTTTCAGAAGCATTCAAAGAGTTTTCCGAATGAAAATCAACTCGCAGACACAAGATAATTAATCACAGGGAATTTATTTTATAACTCACTTTGTTGTTGCATTAAAGGATGTTGAAAGATCTTGACATTTCAGGCTAGACGACCAAAATGCATGAAATTAAAGAGCTATGCAGTTGGAAAATCAACCCTTGAGCACAGCACAGACATTTGCAGTGGTGCAGGTGTGTAAGCTCATACCTGTCCTGGCTCTCCTTGCCCATGGTCCTCTTGTTTCGTCGGGCCATCTTACACTTGTAGCTGGCCTTGCGGGCAGGACCCACTTTAATGGAGGTGTTTTCAAAAGGCGTGGTTGTCACCGTCACCTTGTTTCCACTCTGCACGGACATTAAATGATTCCAACAGTAATGCCTTTAATTAAAAACCTAAAGAAACAGATGGACCAACAAAGTGTTTCCAATACACAGTTCAGTCGAGAGTACCTTGAGGATGAGCTCTACCACTTCAGTGTGGACCAGACCATGGACAGGCTCCCCGTTGACATGAGTGATAAGGTCACCAGCACACAGGCCAGCTTCTTGGGCGGGGCCGCCGTCCTCCACATGCTTCAAATTCACAAAAATATTTTTAAAAATGTAATTCATAACACAACAAAATAAGTTACATGTTAACATTAATAGGACAGTATTTTGACAACAATCAATCCAAAGATGAGTCTGAAGTTCTTCAGTCTTTATTTGTGTGCTGCCAGATTAAAGGACAGCATTTATTGTTTCCCTTTAGTTAGACTGAAAATAATACTAGTGTAGGTTTTTTTCAACAAGAAGGGAAATTACACATCAAACAGGTGAAATTTGTGCCCGGAAACTGAAAACATTCACCAGCTCCTCAACAATCGGAGATATCTCTGAAATCTCATCGTCTTTTGGTTTCTTTGATCCCTGTTTAATGCCTAGACTTTAAAATACACACGTGGCAGCACCACCTTCATGTAAGGTCACTAACTTCAGCTTCAGTACATAACATCTCCAACTGTACGTACTACATGTTTCTTACCCAAACAATGTGATGCACGCTGTAGATATCACTGTCTCCGATGTAGACCCTGATGGCCCTGAGAGTAAAGCCGTACTTCTTTCCAGAGCGATGGATGGTGATGGGTGAGCGCAGCACGCTGACTGCCGGGAAGAAGTCCCTGCTGGGTGAAGAGTCACGGGACGACGGGTTTGACGAGAAAGAGTGTGGAGACATCGGGCTGGCCAGCGGAGAGAAGCCACCATGCTGCTCCACTGGAGGCCGGCAGAGAGTAGAGAAATAAGATATTGTGGAAGAGTGAAACAAACTAATATTCCCAAAAAGATGTCATTTTTGTCTTGACTCGTGCCTCTCACCTGATGGTATGATGACAGACAGGGCTGTAGCAGAAGCCGACTTGATGACCTTGTTTCCAGGTCTGGAGCTGCGTTTTTCTCCATCACCAGATAAATGCTGATGGCGTGCCCTGCGGAGGACCAGATCATTGGTGGCCCGGGGCCCTAGAGGGTCGTACAGGGGAGTCATCACGTCACGACCGGCTGCTGCAAGACCTGGGGATAATATGTTGATGGCTGTGGTAACTCCCACTGTCTCTCCATGTCTTGGGGATTTATCTGTGAGGAAGTCGAAGCAAGTGGAAATTACAGTTATTTAAGTTAGTGCCTGGTGTTAGCAGCATTCAGAGGTGAAAATAGCAGTGTTAAGAATTGTCCAGCTGCCCACTCAGTCAGCAGTAGCCATCTAATGAGGTATTACAGGCTGCTTTTTCACTTCCTCTGCTCTTACCCCCCCTTGCTGTCTCTGTCTGATTTATTGTTCATCACCTTCCCTTTTGCCCTCTCTCTCCTTGCCCTCTCTGCCTTCACAACCTCTCCCTACCTCAGAGACTCCCCCTGCTCACACACCTGCTCCGTTGATCTCCTTCAGACTGCTCCTCTGCTCCAGGAGGCTCGGTGAGGGGATGCTGGTCCCGTCCAGCGAGGCTCCACGGACCTTGATGGGCACCTGACGAGAGAGGAAGTCCGGCTCACCGTCTTGTGGTGAGGCAAAGCGATGTGTGTCCATCAGTGCTGAGAAGCGTCGGCGAGCACCAAGGGGAGGGCTTGCATCCCCCTCCATGTAGAGGGACTCTGAACAAGACAAGCGCTTCCTGTGAGGAGACACAGAAACAGTCATATAAGAGAATGCAAACAGTGTATCAGTCAGGATGTAGTTATGGACAGCGGTGCTTTGAGTTAAATGCTAACCAGTCTGCCAACATGCTCACAATGACAATGTTAAAATGCCCATATATAGTAGGTGTTATGTTTACTATGTTCACCATCTCAGTTAAAGAAGCATTTCACCACTGGAAAGATGGCCCTTTGATAAAGACTGGGTAGTCTAGGCAGTAAGAAGACTAAAATATTTTTGAAATTGGTGCAACATGACCAGAGAAAAAAAGGGGCTGTGGTATCCCTTTTTGGTCAAAAGGTAGAAAACCTACAACAACCAGTATGCAATGTGCCTCACTGACCAATAAACACTCAAGCAGACGCTTGAGTGTTTATTGGTCAGTGAGGCACATGTCACGTCACAAACAATCAAACAAACAATCAAATTTCTCAATACGTCACATGGGTGACGTTGGCTCGGCATTCTTTTTGAAACAGGAAATAATATTGTATTCTAAACAGTACACTAAAATATGTTTTTGAAAACATTTCAGGAGCTAAATACATGATGAAGAGGATTGGTTGATGAACAATGCCCAGTTATTCAATTTGATCAAAATGTTTTCAGCCTTTTTTCCACAGTACAGGAACAATACCGGCCACTTGCAGTTCCCAATCTTTCTCTAATGCAGCTAAATAGTCTGCGAAAATATGACCCTGATAAGGTTTTAGGCAAGAAATAGGTAGTGTGGTAACATACTTTTGGTTTATAGCTTATCAACAATGCCTAGTTTTGACAGCTTGCAATCCATGTTATAATTGAGATATATGATACATCGTCATATCTAGTGCCCTGCCACAAGCATGGCTACAGAAAAAAATAACATCTGGAAAGGTAATGATTTGTGATGTGCATGCACATGAGGACACATGTGCTGTCAATGGTGTCACACTATTTCACCGGTCAGCAGGTAGTGCTAATGCGCCAAGATATGTTGCAAGACGCTGGCAAAAGCAAAACAGATGAAGAAGACTGCTTGTTGAAAGAAAGGATGTATATAAAAAGGGATTTTTCAATTTAAATAATGGCTTTGCAAATGAGGAGGTAAATACATTCAACACATTTGTTAAAAAGCTCAATGATTAACAAAATGTGTTTTGGTGAGTAACACTGAATGTTCACATAGCTTTTGTTTGTTGACAAAAAAACTCCACAGGGCCCCTTTAATTAAGAAAATGACTGAATGTAATGAGCTGCAGTCTAAAAGTAATCATAGCTGCCAGATACTGATAATTCACACTAGATATGGAAGAAGATAAAAATCCAATATGCAGGGTAATAAATGATGAGCCACCTCCATCTTATCAAATCTTCTAACCATTATGAATACAGAATGTATGAATGATTGATTTGTATTTTACATATGAATTGAAAACCAGACATATGCTTTCTTAAGATTGAGGTGAAATTGAGTTATCTGTTTCTGCTGTGTACTCTCAATCAGCAATATGTCAGGTATTAATATGTAGTCTGGACCCAGCAGGTTGACGACTTTGTAAGCTGCCTCAGAGCATGACGAGCATAATAACTGAGCAGAATTATGTTTAATTAATCTAGACCCAAGATGAGAGTAATTTTTTCATTTGGGTGGGCTAAAAACTGATAACGAGAGGTCTCTTCATGTCTGCTAATAACTGTGAGTTAACAGTTTCACTATTGAGGGACAGCATTACATCACCTGCGTTCAATAGTCCTGAACTTACAAAGGATTATCCTTACTATCCTTCCCTAACTGGAAAATGACACACTTTTAGTAAGACAAGCACTAAATTTGAATTATTTATCAACAAATTATGAAAAAAACTGACACATTTTGGGTTTCTGTGGGATATTTTCTTTTCCTAGTTTTCTAAACTTTGGAGAGGTGGGATCGGTTGTTAACTCAGAGTCAGTGAGAACTCACACTCGCACAGAGTTCTTTTTATACAAGAAGTGTCAGAATTTGTGCCAGTGAGGATGAAAACCATTATTCAGGCACACTGAGGTGTGTGAAGAGCTAGGCTGCTAAAAAAGAGAAGGAAAAAAAAACCCTACAGGGAACCTTCTGACTCAGTGCTATCTGAGGCAAACATGCCACCTCACTTCCAAACAGAAATCACAAACATGCCTCTGAAAGCAATTGTTCAATAAAGCCCACTACTCACATCTCAGGGGATCCAGTCCTCCAACTCTTGTCTCTCATGCTGAAGCTGCCCAGGCTCTCTCTCTTGGTAACCTTGTCCTCCCGCGGGCCCTTGTGCTCCCGACGGGACACAGAGGTTGTCGCTTTCTGCTCCAGCTGGGATAGATGCTCCATGCTGCTGTACACCTGCAGGGGGACACCGTCAGATCAATAACCATTTGGTCCATTAGTTATTACAGGGCTGGGAAACACAGCTGGTGAGAGGGGTGACAGCTATTTGTTAGCTGTAATCATTTCTATTTTCTTTGTTTGTTTCAGATATTTGCAAAAATGTATCAGACTGATATCAGCTTTTAATTAAACAAATTCAGAGCGAAATTCATAAAGCAAAGAAAAATGCATTAGTAGGAATAGTGATATGCTATGCTGTGTGTTAACTAAGAATGTTTATTTTGCATGGGTTGAATTAAAACTTCAACCTGTTGAGCCTCATTTTGGAAATCTGTATGTGACCAGTGAGAGTAGTCATATTCCTTAAAGGGGAACTGAAGCGCTTTTAAGATAAACTAAGCTGAACTAATCTGAACTAAGATACGATAAGATAGACTAAGCTGTGTGATTAAAAAGTATATAATGACCAAACCAAATTGCAAATTCCACAAGAAAAAAAAACTGATCTGGCAGCAATGCTACTCTGCTAAGCTAACGTTAGACTAGTTGGCCTTTTTTAGCAGGACTATTTAGCTTTTATTATTAGCCATGACTGGATTTAGCTTTTGCCAGATTCATGGGGGAAAATAAAGAGATGTGAGCTCACTAAAATTGATATATTTGTCAATATACAAATAACAGTTAGAAAATGCCAGCTGTGGCTACCTCTAGCTAGCTTTAGCAGAATTTGGCTCTCTTGCGCCAGCTAGCTGTGTAGTTTGGTCTTTAGCAGTGTTTTGTTTTAACTGCACATTTAACATGCCATTTTCTTTTTAATATACATTTCTATGAAATAAAAAATGTATAAAATATATAAAATATAAAATCTTTAGGCCCTCTGGGCGGCTGTTGGCACCGCCAACAGGCCGTTCGATCAGTGATTGGAAGGTCGCTGGTTCGAATCTAGGCTCCTCTGGGCGGGACTGAGCTACATGCTGAAGTGTCCTTGAGCAAGATACTGAACCCCAAAATTGCTCCTGATGTGCAGTTGGCACCGTGCGTGGCAGCCTCTGCCATCAGTAAGGGTCCTGCAATGAGCTGGCGACTCATTCAGGGGTGTACCCTGGCCTTCGCCCATCGAGTAACTGTTATAGGCTCCAGTAATCCCCCTGAAA
>OMLP01028245.1:0-11120 GCA_900302685.1 Spondyliosoma cantharus
GTGGTTTTTGCATATATTGCATTGCGCACTATTGGCATCAATCTTGCTAAAATGGAGCCACGCTTTTGACCTCGGTGGCATTTTTTAACCGGTTCGACGACACACACAACTACAGTTCACAACACAGATACACGTGAAACCATCTGTGAGCGGAACCACAAAACGTCTCTCGTAACCACGTATGTTTTTTTCCTGCATGCCGCAATCACGTGTAACGTTACAGCCAATCACCGGCAGCATTATCAGATCTTGATCACGTGATTAACCTCTGGTGACCGAAACTTGGCACCGAAAGGCGAGGCATATTTTGATACTCGGTGCTACCAAAGCATTTCGGGTCAGTGCCATAAAAGAACCGAAGTTCGGTACCCAGCCCTACCCACCTGTAACCTCTTGTTACAGATTAGGCCTGTTACATGAAGAGACTGATGTTTTTTGGGTTTAATTTCTGTCTCTGTATCGAAACAAAAAAAAAAGTGTCAGCTGATCAGTGCCGTCCATCTCTGGGGGAGAGTCTAGTGTAGAGCCAGGCCTTTAGGAGGAATAAGCACCCTGAGTTGCATCCGATTCTGCTCTCATTCAGAGCCGTATACAGAGTGGAAGGAAGCTGCTGACTGCAGCAGCGAGGTGACAACTGTCGGGTGTTTATATACTGTGATATTGAGTGCTGAGTGGAGCTGGAGGGGAAATGTACTTTACTTCATGAATGTACCAACACAGACCGGGGAGGGCGAAACAGAGAAACTAAACCGGAGTGTCTGGTGAGTGCTGAGTTCAGTGATAAACCTGAACTGCATGCCATTGCTCCCTAACTTACAGCTAATTAACAGTAAAGTAATCTGGCTGTTTGAGGCACATCAACGGTCGTTTGAGTAACACATACAAAATATATAATATACAGTACATTACATAATGTACATTATATACCATATAATAATAAACCTTATTAAATGTAATGAGGTAATGTTTGAACGTTTTATTAACGTTAACATTAAGTCTGTTGAGCTGTTACATTGTGTGTTTCTCTGGGTTTGAACATTGTTGACTTACATTGCACAACTCAACATAGTGGCACTGGTATGAGAGAACGAGAGGGGGAGGAAAAAAAAAAGAGAACGCAGGCATGCATGGGGAAGAAAAAAAGAGGCAGTCTATATATAGATAGACAAAGAAGAGAAACTGAGACTTTTTTTTAGGTAATTATTTGATGTAACTCATGAGGAACCTACCCTAGACCTGTAACGGGAGGGTACAAGCAGTCTCATATAAATGGTTCCAGTGCAGGTCCAACACATGAGCCTCAATGAAGCAAAAGAAAAGGACACTTTTGAAGGGTCAAACTCTTCATAATACATAACTATGGCTTTGTTGTTTAAGTAGACATGACTGTTTCACAAGTTTGTATGGGCCATCACCAAACAACACCAAGGGACCACTAGGCTATGGTTTCCAGATGTGTTATTTTGGTTTTTTATTCATTTTGTTTTACACTTATCTACCATAACCCCTGTGATATTTTAATGTGACAATAATATGGTATACAAGCCTGTTTTCTTTTATTCAAAGTGTTTCTTCGCTTCACAATGGCCTCATCAGGGAGCTGCATTAAGGGGGCGATTTAACATGGTGTTTATTTTCAGAGTCTTTGGCATTTTTGTCTGCAATATTCAAAGGAACACTATGGATCAGAGAGCTGTTTGTCAAGTACTGACCTTGCAAAGATCCTTACAAAGTCTAAAGTTACAGTCATTAGCATTATTACACACATCATATTGAGATACATTAAATATTAATCCCTGAATATTTACATACCTGATAATGCAGCTTGATTATTCAACATTGAATGCCCTCTGACTTCCCCCATATCTCACTGCAGACTGTGTTGCCTAAAGGCTTTTCGCAGGTCATTACACACCAGCTCAGCACACTGTTTATTCATGCAAATTGTATCACAATGCACATAGTTTAATATTACATTACGGCAGGCAAGAACAAAGGCAGAACCGAAGGTTAATCTATGAGCCTGGGCAAGATTCTTAAAATATGATCCTAGCCTTGTGTATTCAAAGAAAAAAGACTTGACAGAACAACTCAAGCACATTGTACACAAAACCATAGCGGAACTTGTGTATTGCTGCTCATGTTCATTTTTCTCCATCTCATTCTCATTCCGTGCATCAGGATAGTAGGTCGATGGCAAGGCTGGCTGGCGTTCTGCTCGTTAACATTCCCATCTATCCCCTTCCAACATTTGTCCAATCTGTGGCCCTGTAGCTGTGATCTGATTCAAAACCTGGCACAGTGGTGTGAGAAGGCAATTAATCACACTAGTTAATAGGCGAGATGTGGTGGATGAGCACAAGGTGTGGGTCTCCTTGTTACTCCGACAGACTAGATTAGATAATTCTGAAGTTTGATGTACAACTGTGGGCTAGGATGAGATTTGCATCTACAGAGCGTTGGACCTGACTCTGTTCTCCAGAGAACATTTAGTCCCAAATGTAGATATCTTTATTAACTGGTAATCATATTTCTCAAAGATAAGTTTGCTCTTGACTTAAAAAAAGAAGGAACTATACGCAAAGGTTTAATCAAAACTAAGAATGACAAATCACCTCTGCTCACATTCACCTAGGAAAACAGGTGTTCTCTGGAAAGTCTATTTTTGTGGTAATCAGTAGTGACAACTTAGCCTGAGCAACGCACACACTGCTAAGTTCTTCCGACGACTTCCCTATAAAAAGGAGTGAGGTTCTTTTCAGAGTCCAGTACTGGGTGAAATGACTGACAAGAAGTGCCGCTTCAAAGTCCACCAAGCGGCTACTTGAGGTTCATGAGGGTTTTTTTCAAACACAACTTCTTCTAATGAAAGCGAGGTATTGCTCAAGGGAAGTCTGGATGTTTGTGCATTAAAACATGTTAACACAGGCTCATCTTTCGTCTTTTTAGGATTGTACATTGCTTTTTTAGGCCTTGACCTCTGTCATGGCAGCAGTAAGACAAAGTTTTGCTCAAGTAACATTTGCTTCTATGTTTCTACTCTACATGTACAATAAATCAAATAAGACGATCCATCAGTTGGATGGCTTCACAAATGCCGAAGGCAGAGGGACAGAGTCAGAGATGCAACAATAACCTGTCTCTTATAGCCTGATATGTAGTACGTCACTGATCATGAACAGACATACAACAAAGGTACATGGTAAGATGTGTTTTCCAGAGGTAATTTTAAACAGTGTGTATCAGATTTACAAGAGAATAGATTTCAAGGATGGGGACTACCTGGTTGGTTTGCAATTTTACATCTACTACTACTACTTAGCTGTGAAGAGTTAAACCTTCAATGATTTTCTGTGGGCACCAAATGAGGCTACTGGTCAAAAAGATGCTAAATGTTTTAGCACATTTCGAAAGCTTCTCTTACAAATTAGACAACATTTCCATTTCAGTCATCTGGATGTAATTACCTGCCAGCACAGATAACAGAAGATGTGAAATTCTGTCACTTCATTGACGGAATGTGCAAACTCAAAGAGTAAGTTTTGGAAGTCAACTTTATCTCATTCAGTGTCGGTGTCAAATGTTCCATCATCATCTTTATGGCATCGGCACTTAAAGATGACGATGATATTCATTAAGGCACCTACGAAGCTCTGATTGAAGTCAATCAGTCATGGGCAACTATTCAGAGGTCTGGAAACAAGATACTTTACACAGACTTTCACAATATTTTGACGTTTGTGGCCATATTTTGTCGGTGAAGTGCTTCCATGTTTATATTTAGCTCATGCCACATGCTTGGTCACCCACACTGGGTAGACTGGGATTCAGATCAAGGCGTGCTGAACTGTTAATGGCAGTTGTCATGATTTCTCTTGTGTGACCGGCTGGTGTGACTCAGCAGTACTGGCTGCCACAGTCCACTGTGATGGAAGACTGTGAATGGCTGTTCTTTTCCTGCTCTTTTTAAGAATTCAGACTCTACAGTGATGGAATGTAGCCGAATACATTTACTCAAGCACTATTTCTAAGTGCAATTATACTTCACAGGTACTTTCATTTCCAGCAACTTTATGTTTCTACTCTGCTACTATTTGGTAGCAAATATTGTACTTTTTATTTACTACATGCATTTGATAAGTTCAGTCACAAGGTACTTCGTAAATTATAGACTGCATCAGAAGTCAAAGTAGGACATTTTTAAAGCAATTTTATCGACCAAAAAACTCACCAATTTTGATTATCAGACAAAAAGCTGAATATCGCATTATTGGTCAGCCTGACCAATAATCAGTTGACCAGTGGTGTACAGTATTTACATAGCCTACTTGTAAATATATGTGTATAACTTTAATTGCACTTTAAATACTTAAGTACATTTGTTGCCTGACTATTACTATTGTTACTACATTCAATATCAGATACTTTAATAATTTTACTTGAGTACTACTCATATAAATGACTTCAGCTTTTACCAAAGCAATATTCAACCTTCTACGTTTACTCAAATATGACTTTTGTGCACTTTTTACGACACATACCAACATTTCTGCTGCATGTTTTGCAGTATTGCAATGCTACCATGTAAAAATCCTTTGATTAATGTATACTGAATGACTGGAAAAATACAAATCCCTGTAGAATGCAATTCAATAATGCTATGTAGCATTTGTATTCTAACTTTGCTGCAGGCCCTAGCATTAATAAAAGACACTGTGGTACCCAAGACGGTGATGAACTTCATCCAAAAACTCATGCAAACACCCTGAAACACTGCCACATCATTTCACAACCGCAGCACATGCCAGATGTGCTGTAGAGCCAGAATTAGCAGTCAAGGTAAACATGAAGTTTTCAAACTGCGAGGCGTGTCTTTGCAGGGGAGAGTGGGATGATTGAAGACGGCGTGCAGAGGGGGAGACATAAGGAAAAGATACGGTGTGAGGTGAAAGTAACAGGTGGATGCCAGTGTTTTAAAAGCAACAGGAAGTTATTGTGGTTTGGCTTCTGATTTGGCCCCTTAAACAACACGGTCAGCGGTCGCTGTGCACACACATCAGGTGGAGTTGACTGAGCTACTCTAAATCCTTTGACACCTGATTGCTGCAATTTCAGTCCAAATCTCAGCGCACAGGCATGACACGCTTTTAGATCCAGCGTGACTCACACTCTGCATGGATATTATCACCTTCGCCAAGGAGGTTATGTTTTCGCCCGTGTCCGTGTTGGTTGCCAGTTTGTCAGCATGATTACACAAAAAACACAAATTACCAGGAAACTTGGATGGAGAATGCATCTTGGTCTAGAATAGACCCTGTTATTTTTATTTTTTTATGTGGATCTGGATAAAGGGACTGATCTAAGGACCATTTTTTCTCACTTTCTTCAATATTGCAACAAGATTTATCAACATTTTCTCTAATTACTCAGGAAATGATACATGGATCGTGATGAAAGATCTGTCATATCTAGGTGGCTAGTAACTATGAATGAGTACAATTTGATGTGCATCTATTGAATTTAAGTATGTTGAGTTTGCTTTTAGATTATGATTCATGAAATGAAAGGGGTGTGTTGGGCCTCTCTGTGTATCGTCCAAGAATACACTTAAAAACTGATAAAGAAAGTCACGGTGAAAAGATGCTGCTTCTAACTACAGAACTGCGGATCATCCAGTTTATACGTTTCTTTCAGCACCAAAGTAATCCAGTGATAGCTGTCTGTACATCCATGGGTACACTGCAACAGCAGACTTTTAATAGTGCTAATCTGCAAAAAAAATAAACAAGTATATAGGCTAAAGTAAGAGGGGTAAAATTGTAGGCCGCGGCATTAATCACTCCATTGATGGCAACACTATACTTCCTGTCTACATCTCCAAAAGCTTTATTGGAGTTTGGGTTGCAAAACCAAGAGCTGATGAGAGATGAGTGTCATTCTTGACATGTTGATACCAGCCTGGATTTGTGGGTTTGATTAGAGAACAATAGGCACAGATGTTTTAAGATGCGTCATACACCACCTGTGTTTGTTGCCCTTTAGCGTTAATAAGTATTGAGCACTGACGTCTTCGCTGCGCTGCAGTTGTCACAACACCATTAATTGAAAACAGGGAAGGAAGATCTGAAGAAAGTGATCATGATTTGACATGAACGAAGCTTGTAAACATGTCCCCAATCATGTCGTATCATCCATCACATATTTTCCAGCACACTGACACATTTCAGCATTTAGGTTATCACCCACGCTCAGCATCCGGCAGACAGCTAGGACTACCTTGAGTGAACAGAAAGCTTGTGTTTGTGCTTTTCACAATCCCTTCATTTCGGTGTTCATTTCCACATGTCTAAGAGTTTCTCCAACTGCGCAGACATGGATTGGTTTGATCTTTATAGTGTAACTGAACTCTGTGGACCTCCAGTGCTCATCACAATTCAGGCTGTGGGAAGGATAAGCATGAAATATGTATGCCACAGTTGTTGATAGTTGCACAGAAACCCCTCAGAAATACCAAACAGGCAGACCCCTACTGTCAAGCAAATCAGCAGTGATATGGACACATGCCTCTGGAGGCAGCTGCATGCGTGCTTCCGGACTAAGTTCAGCTGCGTACATGTGCATGTTTGCCGAAACCGTTCGCTGAACGAAATAGTAAAAACATTTCTGTACACATTTTTCTGTATATAGGTTTTTACTGCTATCATTTCTCATATAAAATGTGTAACCTCTTCACTCATTACATTATCATTTATTACATGTGATTTGTTGTAGTTTATATGAATAATTGTTTTATGTTTCCTGAGAGAAGTCAGAATAAATCATTTGAATTCGGAGTTACTGTTCCTTGTGACTTCAAAAGCATTAGACATTACATTACACACAGTGGTGGGGATGTACGTAAGTACATTTATTCAACTACTTACAAAACAAAGTACTAGTAGAGGTACTAGTATTTCCATTTTATATGGCAGAGGCATTGCATCTTATCATTCCTGAAACTGTATGTAAAATTATCCCAAACGCCTATCCCAGTCTAGCCTAAAGTAAAACCATTTGGATTCCAGACATGGTTCTGGGCTCTTTTGAAAGGTTACAGTGCTTCTGGCTATTTTTTCTCGCCTGAATTTAATGCAAAAATAAGCATTGCAGATGACCTAACTGGCCCTATAAGCTGGGAAACACAATGTGTCCACATCATAAAGCCTGCCATGGTCTAACTTCACATTTTTTAACAATATCACTGAACACTTGACACTGAGGAAATACCCAGGCCCCTTGAAAAAGAACGCCATTTTGTGACTTCAAAATACCTGAGAGAACCAGAAGCATTAAACTCTGCAAGTTGATTTATTTAATTATTTACCCTAACTTTGTGCATATAAAATAGTCAAAAAACAAGTGAAAAAACAGCTTATATATAAAAAAACAAACAAAAAAAACTAAATGCATAAAACTATATAACCTTGCATCATTTTGGTGATCACTCATTAGCTTTTGTAGACTCAAGGGCGGGCATAAAAGCGCCCATCTGGCCACATGAGGCGTCAAACGACGGCCATCACAGGATCACTCGTATCGATGAATAATGGCAATGTGGAGTGTAATGAAAGGAGCATACGCGATTGCAGTTCATCGCTACTTCGTCGACTAAACATTTGACTGAAATTAATCAGGTGGACGTTTGGACGGTTTTTGTTGGATTTTGATTCACAACTGAAACTCCCAGATGTTTAATCAGCGAGTTGCCAAAACTTCAAATGAGCACCCATTTAAACTGAGAAGTTGCCCAGACGGCCAGCAGATGGGCCGGGAATTCAAATGAAGGTTAATACAACTTAAATTAATTGATACATTACAGATCGCCATTTCTAGCCTCACTGTCCTGGACATGTACACGCTTGTATCTCCAGATGTTTTTTTTATTCAGATTTTCTACTGAAGGATGAAGTTGTCAGGTTTATAAAAACAGGACCCATATGCAGACACAGAGGTAGGCAGATTCACAACAAAAAGCGATCTTTTTCTGAAAGCTGAAAACCATTCCAATTATCCAAAATCCAATTGCAATTACCAAAAAGGCTGGTAACAAAAAGCTGACAACAAAGACAATCCAGACAACTAAACAGAAAAACAAAAACGAAAAAAAAAAAAAGCATGAATCCATGGGTAAAAAAAAAACACGGGGAGCACAAAAGGACAGGGGAACAGAGACAGGAATGCAGGAGACCCAGGACGACAACAGGAGAACAGGACAGACGAACCAGCATAGAATAACAGAAAAAACACAGGCTTAAATAGGCAGGGACTTATCAGCAAATGACACACAGGTGAGCAGGAAAAGAAACGCTAGTTTGAAAAAAGCAAGCAAAAAGCAATGACACGTGAGGAGTGCTTCAAAATAAAAGAGGAAATAAACAAACCAAAAACAATTTAACTATTTCAAATTGCGTGTTTCTCACAGGACAGCCAGGCTACGAACATTTGATGATCATATAGAATATGATGCATTGTTGTACATTTAACTTCCCCACAATAAATAAAGTAGTTCAAATAGTTAGGAGCTCAACCTTAAACATACACGGCAACACAATTCAAAATACACATGAACGCAGCAATGATATTACTCCAGAAAGATCAAACTCAATGACATAGACCATTTAACTGCACTATGAGTACTTTGTATATATTTTGTCAATGCACACAGCGTTGCTATGTTCATAAACCATTGTTATACATGGATATCAAATAAAACGGAACTGCTGAGGAAAAAAAAACAAACTGCTACCAGAAATGACTCCCGGCACTGTAATCCTTACAGTCATCTCATATTTAATATATTAAATAACTGTACTCTCTTCTTCATTTAAGAAAATACTTTTTGTAGTGCGGATAAAAGAAGTCAGAGGCGTCGAAAAATCAATGTGGAAAAGACTTTGATGAATGTGCATTTTTCTAACAAGGACAGACACAATCGAGTTGACAAGACGAATTTGATTTGTCTATGCATGCGCTTCTTTAATCTCAGTAAAACCACAGACCCTTTTTTTCACGCTGACAGTTGAAAAAAAAAAAAAACATGATCCACCGCAGCACGATTCAGAACAAAATCTCCTTTCTTGTTACTGACTTTGGCGTGTTCTCTCCAATTATCATCTCCACCTCCTTTGGGAAAACAGGATTCTTTTGTATGGGAGTTTGGTTCTGACCAGCTCCAGCTCTCTTCAAACAGCTGCAGGCAGAGGCTTTCTCTCTCTCTTCTCTTTTTGATTGTGCCAATCATTGCCGTGGAGCGGAAGTACCGCCCCGCAAGTTTAAGTCAATGACAAACTTCAAACTTAATCAAAACGCATCTCACGCTCACTCACACAGACCCATACACATGTATACACACACATGCATCTCTGCTGCCATCTCGGCACTCAAAGTTTGAGTATTCTGTCCAAGGCCAGGCAGTTTGTTGGCATTCAGCAGGGGGACTCTTATCTAAAGGAGATTTACACCGTGGCAAATGTGTCATAAGACCCGGGGCCAGATACACATTTGGTGACAAGGAATGGCTGTTTAATATTTACATGACCACACAAGTAAACCTGTACTGTGTCTAGAGAACAATGTGTCTAGCGCCGTTCAAATTACACTAATGCTTTGAGCAAACTGTAATGACTGAAGCACTTTTATCAAGTCTTTTATTGCTTCTCCCATCTGAGCTCTCGGGGCTTTTGGCTGTCATGGGCAATGATCTCAGGGAAAACAAAAGGATTACTAAAAGAGAGGGGGGACGTGGCCTCTGCAGAAATGACTCCCTGCATTACTTGAATGTGTGTCTTGTGCCTTGATTGTGAGCCATATATGAAGTCCAGAAAGTGGAAGCTAAAACCTCGAGTTGGTGGCCACAGTGTATTAGCCTGGCAACCACACGTATCTGCGGAGCTCATTTGCTCTGGCAGATGTGCCCGGTCCCCCTCAAACAGAGAGATTTCCATCCGATCACAACCGTTTATCTAATATGGGTCGGGTTTAATGCAATGACGGAGGAGCGCCAACGGTCCAGATTTGTAAAGACGCACGTCAAACGTTTCGCTAGTGTTGCAGTCAAGACCGCACCAAACGAGACCATGACATTACCGAGACCAGAGAGTACCTAACCGAGACAAGGCCAAGACTTTTAAAGGTCGAGGCCGAGACAAGGCCAAGACCATATATGTCAAATGAAAATCATAACAAAAACATGTGTCAGTCACTCTCACACTGAGGGCAGGTAGCAGCTGCAGCTGGGAGAAATCTTGATTTGAAGGTACTAGCTGTTTTTGAGAGGGTCCTTTTTCACTCTTATCAGTAAGGCACGGACAAAAAGCCTATCAGCGGTGGTCTTGACCGGTCTCGTTCAAAAAACCGAGTCCGCCCAGTCCGAGGCCGAGGCAAGACCGAGTAAAAATGACCTCGATTCCAAGGCGAGACGAAGGACCTCAAAAAACGGTCTCGAGACCAAAACCAATCTCGAGTACTACAACACCACATTTCGCTCCTCTGATTCATCTAAATGCAGGACTGTCAAGACTGTTTCAGAAATGTCTTTTAGTGTAATGTTTAGCTATAATGAGTCAGCGCCCTGACTTGCAGCTGTCACCCTCTCACACTGACTGACCTGTGCCAGTCTATAACATGCCTTAGAAATCAAAAACCACGCCTAAAAACAGATTAAAAATGAAAATTAGTCTAATACTGCCAGGTATAATGTATGAATGAAAAATCGTTTCCCCTGCTGGAACACCAATGGACAATGTAATTGAAAGTTACCTGGTTCAAGTCTAGCTGAGGCCCTTGGATGGACGTCATCCCATCTCTCCCCTCATTTCTGTCCCCTCTGAAAAAAGTCCCAAATGCCATGACAAAAAAAAAATAAAAAGCTCATATGATCTATTTCAGGTTGATGCACTATACCTATAATATAATTTATACTCTGAGTGGATTTAATTTCTAATATATTCCTGTGAACATAGACCATAACCACTTAGTTCTGCATTCCCTCATATCCTTTAAGTACAATTTTAGACATATGAGGTTTCTGCAGGACACGGACAATATTCATTATACAATAAAATGAATTCAGGAAAAAAAAT
>OMLP01028246.1:0-21323 GCA_900302685.1 Spondyliosoma cantharus
CGGGAGCGGGGAGAGGGGAAGGCTGGCTGGAGTGGCTACTCTGATCAGGATCCATTTCCAGCCTGGGCCTTGGAATTCCTTTGTTCCTGTCACAGGTCTCCGTTTCCCCCTCGCCTTAATCCCAGCCTGCCTCACGCCCAGTAACACAGAGCGGGGCAGGTAACTCTGCCACAGGCATGCCTCTCTATTTACAGACCAGTCCCCACATAGCAGCCACTTATATAAATACTAATAGCTGTGGTAGCACTGAGAAGAAACAAGGTGGGTTAATGCAGGATGTCACTACAAAAATGCTTCTGTGCTTCAGAAAAGTGCTGTGAAGTGTCATAGTGGGAGGCTGAAAGGTTGGCATGCATTCAGGCCCTCAAAAATAGACACCCCACACACATGCAATGGTTTATATGACTGTGCATTTTGTACAGAGAAAGTCTCATTTTGAAAGAACTGTTTTAGCCTGAGGCTACAAGCCTTTAGAGAGCCAGAGAAGCCAAACAAAGCTAAATCTATGACAGGGCAGAGCAAAAATTAACCATCTCCCTTTCGGTCTCTACACATCCTCCGCATTCTTCACTGGGAGGGAGATGGTCATTCGTAAACACATTCTCCAACAGTAAAGCTATCCAGCAACACTTGTGCTTTTCCCGCAATGGCCGTGGCCAGGCTGCCTTAAGCCCCCTTCATAGGGCTGCCAAGAGGAGTCAGTGGTACACTGTGCAGCACTAGCAAAGCCCTCTCCCACGGCTATTAGTGACCATTCATCTGGGGAGCCTGGGAAAATGCCTCTCCAGCCTGCCGTGGCCATGGGGAAACAGGCTGGCAGGTGTTCCCTCCCCCTAAGCCCTGGCACCTGTGCAGGGAGAGGAAGAAGGAACCAGCTCTGCCATGGCCTGAAAAGGACTCTAGGTACCACTCTGCCAGGGCTCCTCTAACTCCCCTGACTGGTAGGAAGACTCTCAAACACTGGGCTAAAGCATATCAGAGCTCTGCCTCACAGGGAGAGATCAGTGTTGCTGTATCGATGCTAACAGTAGGCGTAAGACATCTGGTAATGTGCTTTGGCAGTTTGAAATGGCATGTTAACTAAATCCGTGTAAAATGGGCCATCTCAATTTACAATCCACACATATACACAAATACATACACCATTATGGAGTGCAACATCAGTATCCCCATGAGGTAAAACAATACTAGAGCAAAAGCAAATGAAAATCAAGATAGCACACGATCAGTAGTTTAAGTAAACAAATCTAATCAAATGCAAAAACTAGATGTGTATTGTTCCTGGCAAACAGTCTCTTGGGAAGTCTGCACAGCATGTTGTGTTGTCAAAGAGGTTCATGTCTGAAGTGAACAGGTTTTTGCATTTCAGTGGCATCTCATGAAGACAACTGCGACACTTTTGCTGTCACACAGACCATAACCACTGGCTCCCTTCCTCAAATATCATATCAAATGACAAAAAAACTATTCCTCAAAGCACAGAGAATCCATTATCCACTCATTTTCAATCTGTAATTACTCTGAGAAATGTGGGTGTGTTCAACACGGTCTACCAGGGAGAATGCGAGAGTCCTCTCCCAAGCTCCTCGTTCCCTGGGCTTCTAAAGTCTAGCATGTCCATTCTGCTTGTCCGGAGCCAAGATGTTTGGTGGGAAAAGTTCCCTCTGTTCATCTCTCTAAAAACATAAATAAATCACATCACTATGAGCTAATCATGAAGTCTCAAGTAGCCTGGGTAAAAAAAAAAAAAAATGAAGGGGGGGGGGTTCTGGGGTTGACAGTTGGAAATTGGCCTCTGCAGCTGAGATCGGAAGAAATGTCTTGGATTTATGTTGGCTGAAGACATGGGATAAGCCCCTCTTTGACATGTTCAGTTGGTGCAAAACACACCCAACACAGCAAACATATATAAATACAATAACCCATAGAGGTAACTCTGATACAAACACTTGCACTGAAGGACCTTGGAATGTTAAAAGCTGTTGATGGCTCATTTGAAGTGCCAACAGCTGAGGCTGTTACGCTGTTCTTACTGCTGTCTGTTGGCGGAAGCCCCTGTGATTTCACACTGGCACCAGCTCAAACGCCGCCTCATACAAGACCCCACAATCCCCCCTCCCATACCATCCCACACATAGCACCACACTCCATCCGCCTATTCTTGGCCCCAACATCAGTGCTGCTACCCTCGCCTGACACCTTTCTCTACATGCAACAATGTGCACGTGTTCCAGCACATACACATGTCTCACTCCAAGCTAACTGCACTCAAATAACATAACGAGACACACACGGATGCAAATAGGTCTTCTGCTGAAACGAATACAGGATTGCACTCGTTGCTACGGACAGTCTGAAAGTCCTGCGAGGATTAGCAGGTTAGCATTTGACCTGCTTGCTGAATAGACGACCCCTATACTTAATACCCGCCCTGACAGTTGCTGGGCATCCCTCCCTAAGCCTATAGTCTGTCCTCCCCTTTTTATGGCTCCTGCCTGCCTGCTTACTTCTCACAGTCACAATCTCCACCTTTACTGCTCTGCTGCCTCCCTCACATGGGACAATGAAAAGACCAAGAATGTCATTACACTCACTTAAGACCTTTAATAAGACTTGAGCGCATGAGCTATGTAGGCCTGTTTTAGGCCACAATACCTTTTCATGTTCTGGGAGAGGGGAAAATTCTCCGATATGGTGTAGAGTCATGTTCCACTGGTTACATTCTTTTTGGCAAAGCTGCAAGGAGCCTAATCATTTTTACATGCATATTTCCCTGCTGAAATACTGATAGTCCCCTTGTTCGCACAGTGGAGCAAATTTGTGCATGTGTGTGTGTGTGTGTGTGTGTGTACCCTCAGTCTGTGATCTCCATCATTACAGATGTCTGTCTCTCTTCAGTCTGTCATGGGCAATATGAGACAGGCTTTTCAGTAACTTTACACTGTCAGCCTGTTCACACCTAGCCCATGGGGAGGATATATCTCTCCAACACACTGTCGCTCTTTCTAATTCTCACTGGCTCTGTCGTGCATGAGTGCCTGTGGTGCATGCATGCAACACGTTTGCCTGCTTATGCAGACTGTGTGTTTATCAAGAAAATGACAAAAGTTGACTGTGCTCATGTGTATAGGGACACACAGTTTTAGTGGACGAGGACACTAAAGTGGAGGGTAGTCGCGTGAGAGGCAGAGCTGCAGCCACAGGAGAAACTTTATGGGGCCGACTGCCCTGTAATCCCACTCTCACAGTCAGGCCTGCCCTGCTGAGTGAGCCCAGTTTAACTGCCCTTAACTGCTACCTGTGACAAACCTGTCTGCCTCACAACACGCAGCTGGGGGTTCCTCTGAAGCTAGACTTACAGTGCTTCAAAGGCATGTGTGTGGGTGGCTGGAGGTATGTTCTTGCGTTGGATAAACAGGGGTGAATTGAATTGGCTTATTCACATTCGATTATAATTTATTGATTTTTCTCTGTGTGTATGGTTGTGTGTTTATGTGTGTCAGGGCAACTGCTTCTGGTGTTATCCAATGAACTCCAAGCAAAGATACACAGGTGTGTCAACGCTGCACACACCAAAGGAGGGTACCAAACATTAGGCACTTTAATAGACCTACATTTTGTGCCAAGTCAAACACTTCAACACAATGCAAAATTGACTATCAGCTCTTGCCTACAGGTCACACCCTGGGCGTAGAGAGTCACCATGTCCCAACTAGTTCTGTTGTCTTTCCTCCCACACTCTCCTTAAAAAGGTAGCCATGAAATAAGACTGTTTTGAAACTCTGTTCCCATACTCCTCCTCAGAGCTCAGTGGCCCACCTCCATGCTCACAGCCATATCTCTGAACTGTCCAAGTAGATAAATAATGGTTTTCAGTTCATGGCTTATGTAAACAATTGTAATTACTCAAGAGCTATGGTAGACACACCTAAAACAAAGAAAGGGAAGACTGAGATGACTATGAATGAGCAACGGTGAATTCAAAACAGAAAAAATATGACTTGTACTGATTAACAAATAAGCATTTGAACTAATGCTCCAAGTAAATAGGTGAAGAAGTTAGGCACAATAATGGATCATAAAGCAATTCATTAAGTCAATTCACTTATATCATAATAAACACTGGATTATTTGGCTCTAGTGTAGTGTAATAAAGGTTACAAGATGGTAAGTGGAATGCATTTATGTAGGGCTTTTCTAGTCTTATCAACCACTCAAATGCTTAACAATACAAGACCGTATATACACATTCATTCACTGGTGGCAGGAGCAATCATTATTCATTCCCACACTTACACATTGATGGAACAGCCACTGGAAGCAATTTGGGGTTCAGTATCTTGCCCAAGGAGAGCAGGGATCAAACCACCAACCCACCTGTTAGTGGAGAACCCGCTCTAACTCCTGAGCCACAGTTGCCCAAGATGATGGTGTATTACCTTTAACAAAAAAGGCTGAAGCAGGTGCCAGGTCCTTCTTCTGTTTGGGCTGTCTTCTATTGTGGAGGGACTCTGAGTACTGCTTAACCCTCTGGTCCACGGAATCTCGAACTAGGGCTGTGAAGTCCTTCAAAGAGTGTGCAGGTATCTCAGTTAGGGATGGATTTTTCCATGATACACTATAAAATCTTACATTGTTAATAAGCTGTTTGTGATCAATTTCCATTATTAGGTGAATTGTGAGATGGGATAAATGTGAATATCCTTACAAGTGACTTGAAAAAAAGTTGTCTAGCTTTATAATGTGCAGTCCAATATTAAACTCCTGATTGATTTTGAATTGCAACAAGGGGGAGCCTGCATCTTCCCAGCGATTCCAAAAACCTAAGCCTGCCACCATTGCTTAAAGCTTGGCTTGCTCATTGTATCCCCCACAAGAAAAGTTCAATTGGATGTACTTCGGATTCCAAACTAAAGAATGTCAGGGAGATGAGGGGTCCTCCTACAGAACCTGCTGGAGGAAGTTATCTGCCCCCGAAACAACACATTTACACTCCCATCTCCATGACCACGACCAATCTATGTTCGCCGAACAGGCGGTTTTTAAAAAATAAACGATGTTCACTAAAAAAAGATTCCGTAATGTCAATACAGCATCATGAGAGGACACAGGTTTTGATGATGAACACCGTAAAAGTAGTCTCAAGTAAAAGGCAAGTAAGGCAACTCCACAAGTGGCTGGGTGGAGTGATGAGAACAGTGAACAACAATGAAAACCCCTGAGAAGAATAGACGAAAGGCTCAAAGTCATTTCAGATTCCACGCTGCTGCTGTCTTTTGAAAAGGTCCCCAGCAGAACACAAGCCATATATTCACTCACACACTTATTCACACCCACGCCCTTCTCCCTGTTTCTGTACCTCGATGTGGTCCGTAGTAAACCAGCTGGCGTCCTCTCGGCCGCCCAGGGGCAGAACGTGGAGATCCACCAGCACGGCAAAGTTCCCACACTGTAACACAAAGAGGAAGGACAGCCACAGGTTGCTAAGGGGCATTGAGCTCACAGACAACAAAGGAAATCAGAGTGCGGGTGATTGACAGCGAGACAAACCACAACGACCCCCGTGTCCTCAAACATCACCCCAGGCCTCTCTCGGCAGTCCCTTCCCTCCTGTTTCTCTGTCTAGCCATCTCTTTACCAATCTCTCTTTACAAAAAAGTAAGGCCCTGTCTGTCTCCTCAAATTTCCCCTATCTCAGCGTAAAAAATATTTTCTTGTTCTACAAGTGTTGCAATGCAGTCACTGCCCCAGGTCCCACAAGCTGCTCAGAAAAGTCTAAAGATGTACCACATAAATGAGGATTATCCTACTTCGGATCAGAGTGGTGATAAAACCCTGCAGATCTACACTAAAGCATGTTTCTGCACTATAACTTTTGAGTGCTGTAGAGAGCTGAGAAGAGGGCTGCAGAGTGGATTCCTCGAGCACCACGTCATCGTGTCAGTGACAATAAGCTACAAGGGACAGGGAGGCCAGAAATGCCGCGTCTGGTTAAGTTGCTGTTACATCTTTCTCAGGCCAGTCTGATTATGGTTTACACATGAGTGCAAAAGCTGCCCGCTGCACAGAGCAAATGGATGTGGGTCTCGTGTGAACTTCGCCTCTCCCCTGGACAAGGAAGTAATGGATGGACTGAGACCACCCACAGCATGACACAGTGGAGCAACAAGCAGTGCCCTAAAACCCTGAAATGATAATGCAGCAAAAAGCATTGAACTGAATGTGGGCAGCAAAGACAAAACCAGGCACAGAACTGAAAAAGAGTGTGTAAAAAAAAACAGAGGAGATTATTCATTTAGAGTACTTATGCACACTGAAAGCTTTGTTTTGAGCCAACCTTATCCTCTGAGCTGCAGTATTGCAGACAGAATGACTAAACTCTACAACCCAGACTTGAAGGATCTGATGCGAGAGAATGAATTAGAGGGGTGTGTAGGGGAAGGCCCTCGCTGCTTTGGTCCTAATTCTAGACACAAGCTTACACTTCCCAGCTCCAAACTCTCTCCAGTTGTCTCCTCCTCTTGTTTAAAAAGGAGTTCAGTTCACTCCTTCTTCAAAGAATGGGACTGAGAAAGTTTTATTCAGTTATAAAACTGAAGTTGGACATGGAACCTTTCATCAAGTTACATTAAAAGGCTAAACACTGGCTCTGAGCAAATAAAGCTGACAAATATTCTTCTTTTATCCGTATGAGAGAATTTTCCTCTCATTGTCTTTCTGCAAATAATTACTGAAGTGAAGCTGCTTCCTTGTTGGCCAACTGAGGGAGAGGGCGCCCCCATATGACCGATCAGTGAATGTCAATCAATTTAGTCACAGCTAGCGCTGTTCCTCTGCAGGACATGTCAAGTCCTAAAGCCCTAATGTGTGCCAACTTGCATTTAAGTGCGTCGATGCCTCAGCGTGACGGAGACTAATGGGAAATTAATGACCTTCTAAGTCTCTAATGACTGCAATGTATTCATCTGTGATCCTCTGACTCATCATTAAACATTTTGACATATGTGAAAAACAGGGCAGGGAATCCAAACATCAAGATGTGATGACCACAAATAGAAAATTCTCTGTCCAAACTTTGCAAAAATATGAACAAAACATGTTTTCACAAAGACAAGAAGGCAGAGCAGAGCCCCTCATGTATGAAATGAGTGCTCGTTGCCTGTCAGTATCAACTCATCCCTGCAGATCAGTATTCTCTCCGTCCTCTGCCCTTTTGTCTCACAGCGGTCCACGGATGACTGGTGGCCTCAGCTCACTGCCTCCAACAATTACCAGTGTGTGGGAAAGCCTGGCAACAGAGGGTCAGACCTTGTCAATCAAAACGCTGAGACGGACTGGTCGATGATCCCCACAGTGGTTTCTTTGGGGTTGGACTTGACACATGCTGGACATGTTTTCGTATCCTGACTTTAGTCTCCCACTTTAGTCTCTGAGATTTAACACTGGGTATAGGAAAAGGTTTGGGGGTGGGGGGGATCGATTCTTGTGCATGATTCCCTCTTGAAAGTTTATGTTTTGATACAGAAAAGCCAATAATCCGACATTTAAAGGGGCTCTGTGTAACTTAAGTGCTGTACTCGAAGCTGGCCTAGAAGTTACACAGAGCCCCTTTAAATGTTCGATTTGTTATGTCCGATTTGTTGTGCTCAAAGCTGTTAGTTCAGAAAGGCAGTCCAGCCAATATGACATTTTATTTTTTTAAGACATTACAATGCAGAAAAAGATGCTTGGGGTAATTCATAATTATTCAATTCCCCATGAAGTTTACTGGTTCAGTCATTTTAGAAAGTTAAGTTTACTGTTAAGGTGGAAAAAATTCTGCCTCCGTTACATATTTACGTCACAAGTGTTTAATAACCACATTTGAGGGATCGCTGCTAAAAAAATGTGTGCATCAGCCAATATACTGGAACTTTTTACTCCAACATATCGTGTATTGGTCTGGCTCGGGTACAGTCCTCACGGTCGAACCAAATGGATGGTGAAATGTATGAGACATAATTCATGTGCATCTGGTTTACGTTTTAAGCTTGGCTACTTCTTGAGCTCTGGTGAGGATGGCTGAGCACGAGCAAAGATAATAGATGTAATTACGTCTTTTTATCTTGATTATAAATCATGACAAATGTGTTTGAAAAGCAGCAAGTGGTCAAAAACATGTTCAGAAATCACACATTTTGATGATTCAAGATGCATCAAATATCATTTTATAAACGCGTTAGACCATTGAATTGCAATGGAATTGAATCATGAGGTACCAAGAGATTTCCATCCCTAGTACACAAACTCTGCCATGAGGCTCTGCAGTAAATGTGTCACGTCCACGCTAAGTTTTGACATCATAGCTAATGGTTGTATGGCATTGTTGTGTGGACTGCTTTATGACCAAAGGCGTTTCTAATATTCTGTCCCCTGCATGCAAATCCGGACAGGGACCAAAAGATTATTCTTCATGGGTACATGGCTCAAAATAAAACAAGCTAATACCCTAAAGAGCAACACAAGGTTAACTTGATCAATATCCTGGAATGAAGAGAGCAATATAGGGAGTAGCTGGGCCCTTATGGAGACATACAGCAGGGTGAATCCCCTAAAGTGGTTTTCTGCGCCTCTGATTGAGTCTGTGTTTTGGGCTGAAAGCCAGGCATTTAGCGAGCCTTAGACTAACTTCCTTTTATCACATTAGAGCAGCAGACAAGGCTCAACTGGGAACTGGACATTAATGATAAACATTGGTCTGCCGCTCACACAAAAACAGCATGTGATTCCCTGGGCTTCTCAGAATTGGGGATTTTTGTGAGGAATGCAAACTAATGCAGTCACACTGATAGGAAAACAATTATTTTGCTTAGCAAAAAGTTTCAGTTTGGTGGAGGTGCATATTTCCCACTAAAGTGTCAGGTTTTGAGTCAAGGCTGCTCTGTTTAGGTGCAGCTATCAGAGCTTTTACAAAGGACGTTTGTGTTGAGTGTGGCGGATAAGACGAAAAAGCAGCAGAATCTAATTTTACACAAAAGCTCTGACTACAATCACATCATGTGGTCTAAATTTGTCAACTCCCGGCACAAAGAGTGACCTGTAGATCTCTTGGCTGAACTCTGTCATGAACTATGACCTCCATGTATCCCCTTTAAAGCCCAGCTATGGCCCTTCTTTTGTGAGATCTCTGCAAGCAGCCTGATACTTTGTAGATGCAGTAATACAGACTTTGAGCAGGCCCACCTAAAATCCAGTATGCCAAAACAAAAACCTGGATAAACTATTTCAAAACAGTCCTCTCTGCAAATACTACCATTTAGTAGTGGTAACACCAGCTCTACAGTATCATGACCAGGAGCCTTAAGGATTAATTAACCTGACATATCTATTTATCAAATTCATGAGCTATCTCATTTTGTGTACTTTGTGTGCTTTTGACAAATTTAAGGCAATACTCTGAGCAACTGTCACTGTTGTTGGACAGAAAGGTTTGATAAAGGGCCAAGTTCCAGAGGAAGTTACTCTTTTCATACATACTAAAGTGGGCCAGCACGGCTTTGTCCTCTGGCTTGCACAGGCTTTTTAGAGTTATGAACAGAGGCTGAATGCTGAATGAGAGGCTGCAAGGAGCGCTACTTAATACCAAATCCTTTATTGTGCCATCTTTTGTGTGCTGTCACACAGTGAATGAATAGGACCGAGCCTTCCTGCAGGCTAAGCTCAACTTCTCTATCCTAATTCTCCCCACCGCCAATCTGATATCCATGACCTGCAGGAAAAAAAGGGTTAACAGAGACAAAAACATTAGAAACATCTGAGTCTGAGGCTGCCCGCGCAGTCTGCAGCATAACATGAGAAAATTCTGTGATATTTTCTGTCTGTAAATAAACAAATCTTGACTCAAGTCCGCTGGCGGCTCCTTTCCATTTCTAGTCTTCAGGGCTCTGGTCAATATCACTCTCAGTTCCCAAAACACTCTCTACCTTCCCTTATCTCTCTCCCAGACCTGGCTCTCCATCCTCCCGCCTGTGCTGCTCCAAGTTGGGCACGGGGCCCAAACTCCTCAAGCAGCTTCACCCGCCTCCCCACCTCGCTGCCCTTTGCCATCGCTATCACGCCGTATAAGAACCAGACCTTCTCGGACTGCACTTAGCTCAGAGGCTAACACTAACCAGCCGCAGATGTTTACACTGGGAGAGAAGGGGCAGCAGATGCGGTCTCACTCAATAAAACTTGCATCTCTCCCACTCTCCCTTTGTCTCTCTCTTTTTCTGACTTTCTCTCTCTCTCTTTCTGCAACTCTGCAAAGAACCCAGGGGAGCCCTTTAGATCTGTGGGTGTGACAACCTTGCTCTCAGGCTTTATTTGCCTCATTCCCAGCTCTTTCTGTGCTGTGAGTCACCTGGGTTTCCCCTTTAAAAAAAAAAAGACAAATGCTCTTTTCCAATTCTTCAAACTGCCAAATACCAAGCGGTGAAGCTTGAGACATGATTATTACTGCAGCGAATGTTATTTACAGATACGGTGCGGAAGTGTTTTGTTTGCAAAGCTCCCTTCATTCAAGTGAATGTTAGCACACCTGAGGCCTCTTTATTTGATGATAAAAAGAGACACAACCCAAGAGTGGAATTCAAGCAGCAAGAACAGACAGGAATATCTCCAGGTAACACTCAGCAAACAAAACTAAGGCAGACACATCCTTGAGAAATTGGTAGATAGAGAAAAATAGCAGGCAAGTGTTTGGCCTCATTAGGAAATGTGAATTCTGTACAGAAATGTGGGGTAGTCCTGAGATGAAAGGGGGCGCTTATCAACTTCTTTTGTGAAAGATTCCCCAAGTTGGAAAGTGTCAAAATGTTTCTAATCAGATTGCAACGACTTTGTACAGAGGCGAGATGTGTGGTCTGATATGAGCTCATCTACACAGTGACAACAACACTAAACAGCACGTAAACCTCTGACATTAAACTGCTCTGCGATACCTCAATCTTTTGTTCTTAAAAAACTCTGTCTCAACCGACTACATTAGAAAGTCAGCAGTGCATATTGCTAATAGAAGGCAGATTGCAGGGCTCTGCAGCAGTAATGTCCTGGCAGACAGCGAGCGCTTCAGCGGATCAGTGTTTTAGCCTGCAGGCCCTTTTCGGGAGGTCTGAGAAGTGGCAGGTCACTATATAATCTAAGCCTATTTGAGAAGGAGCATACCAGCACCTCCTGCAGTTCCACAGAGCAGGGAGGGAGCTGCTTTGAAAACATCTTAGGAGAAAGAATCATAAAACAAACTGCTGAACAGCCCTGCTAAACATAGCATGGTGAATCCAGGAACATAACTCATAATTGCTCAAATAATCCTCGCTCTCTGTGCAGAGTTTCCAACATTGCCTTTATGGAAACCATGTCTTTTTCAGATTTTTGTTCTACAATATTGTGAGAAGTCAATTCATTCATTAAAAAAAACATGGTGGCAGTGGTGTTTTGTTTTGCGAAAGAGGAGCCCAGACTAGTGCCTTGAATGCTATTGTTTGGTCTGATCCCGTCTAACATACTTGTTTGTGGTTATCTGGTTATGCATGGTAGAGGCTGTGTGCATTTTCTCAGGCAGAGTAACACAACGGTATCATTATGTGCCCAGTGGGAAGGAACCTTCCGTGAACCTCCAGGGTTTTACTCTCCCACAACCAACTGAGGGGGGTGGTGGTGGGGTGGCCTGTATGCAGGCATGCATATGAAACAAATAAAGGGAGCGAATGCAATATCTGGTCAACTAGGCACACATGGCATTACAGAGGATGTGAGAGATCAGTGCAAATGTCTGCGGCCCTCGTCCAAAAACTCTCAATAAATGAAACATCAACAAAAGAGAAAGCAGTGGCTTTTCCTGCACTTAACAAAAACATCTGATGCGCATTATTCCTGACAGAGCATCAGACCGAGGATGAACCAGCTTGGCTTTTTAATAGAATGAGTTTCCTCTGCTCTGTATGGCTGTGCCGATTAACAAAAGGCTCTCGGGGAGGCAGTCAGATGAGATTTGCAAAAGATGACCAGAAACTCTGAATAAAGTGTTCTGAGGGATGAATAATAACATCAGAATGTGGAGGCAGGACAGTCGAAACATGTACCTGTACTTCCCCCTAGTGGTCAAAGAATTTGTTACTGAGAAGGACAAAACCGTGAGTAAAGAAGATGTTTTAAAACAAAAAATGAATAAAGTAAATTTTGGAAAAGAAAGCACACAGTACATTGCTGCATTGCATATTTTACCCTTCTGAACAACAGCTTTACAGTGGTTTGGTATAGACCATAATAACTCTAGCCACTTGAGCCACTTGACTGTCTGTCACAGTTCTACTGTTTGGCAATAACACAAACATAGTTGTTTATCATGAACACTGACAAAAGCTGAGAAGCTTTAATCAAATGCAGATTCATCATCTTCCTTAGTATCTAGTGTGCATTTTGTGTGGGGAAACATTTTGTTTAAAGTAATTATGAGGCTTTGTGGTCAGTGAAAAGCACCCAAAAGCTATTTTGCTTGAAAACAATAGATTTTACAGCACATGCAATATGTACATGTTCAAAAGATACAAAAGAATGTATTTGTGAAGATGCCTGGATGAACATCTTTTAATTTTGGTACCATCTTGCTTTGTTACAAGTTTTTATGCCAACATATGAACTTTGCAAAAAAAATGGGTTATAACCCCTTGGCTTGACTTAACCGGTTTATACAATAGAACATACGTACAGAATTGAATTAAGTTTTCTGAGGAAGGTTCTTAGTAAACATAATTAAAAAATCTAAACTTTACATACTCCAAAATTTAAATCTTAAATGTGGAGTTTAACACAACACTTAGTATCATATTTATTTTATGTTATTGTCTATACGTATGTTCATACCGGGCCATATTCAACAGTAGGCTCACAAAACTACTGTAAAGCCTTTTTATCCCCATGGGGGAAATTGCCTAAATTACAGATGCTCCCTCTGGAATAGAAAATATTATGCTGTAGATATAAACAAGATTTAAATGTTTAACAGCTGTTGCACATTTTAGTATAACACGGTATTAATTAATATAACCCTATAATACCCTATAACTCAGTATATTTCTTTAATACAACACTGCAGTAGGATCTGTATACTAATTCATTTTCACTTACCTTAATAACAAATTTGAGAGGAGCCATTGCAGTGAACACAGCAGTCAGCTTGTTTCACCTGGAAGAAGTGTACAATCATGGATTACACATAGTAGCCTAAAACATACACTGTCCAGCAACTTTGTATGTTACTACTTGTTAGATAATATTGAATAACTGACAGAGCTTTTTAATGGCTGTCCTAACGTTACTCAAACTAAATCCTGACGTTAACCGACTTGGATGGTAAACCAGCCTAACCTAGCTAACAAAGATTGGTTAATTTTTGTGTTAACGTCATATCCATAGAGCTCGTTCTAATATATTCAGACTGTGCAAACCAACTTAGACTAAATAAATATGGCCAATTCAAATGTAGGTAGTCTCCAGCTAAAGCATTTTCGTCGTAATATCTAATTAACGTTCGAGTTTATCTAGCTTGTTACCCATTAGGTTAACTTCTCGGTTCATTTAACGTTAATCATAACAGCTAGGCTCACAAGACGAATTGCCAGTTCTAAGAAACAACATGGTGGCTCTAACGTTAAGCCATTATCACATGACACGTTAATAACACTGCAGAAGTCTTACAGTAACATTCGGTCGATATTACGCTTGGTAAGAACCTTAAATTTCATACCGCCAACAGTTTTGAAAGGGAGGCTGCAGGAGATGACGTCACAACCACTTGGTTTGTAGTCCGAGAACGGCAAAAGCTTTCAGCGGATGACTCTTGCCAAAAACATACATCGCGGAAATCCTGAGCAAGGTAAAAAAAAAAAAAACGAGTAACCATCTCTGTTTTTCAGCAGGGTAGTAGCGTTATTAAGTAATACTGAATATATGTCGTTGCAGTAACAATTTCTAAAAAAAAAAAAAGTCCAAAAGAATGCGACTATTAATTGAACAGGACCCGACAAGGACCCAACGCTGCGACCGCTGCCATGGAAACGACTTGCATATTGAAGAAGCCTGTATCAACGTCGACATTAAATGTTATCGACATGTGTCTAAATATGATCTTTAATCAGATAATAGCGAGTATGACATTCAATCAATATTATTTTGCTTGTTTTAACGTACTATGGTTAAAGTTGTATCAAGTTTTTTTGTTTATTTTCTGGTCAGGCACTGCTGTAAGTGTCACTACCCGAGTCGTGGCAAGCAAATGCGCTTAACATGGAAGCAGGAGGGTGGCGTTTTCTATCAAATAACTAAACCAGTTTAAAGGACACTATAGTCGCTTATAAGTCGTCTCTTTTTCGTCATTTTGAAAGTAAACTCACTACTAAAAGTTATGCCGAGCAACTCCTGTAACGTTTTCCTGTCGACAATTATCTTCCGGTGAATCTGCTGTGCCAGTGCTGTCTGAAAGTGTTGGTTCAATGATGTCTCGGCTCACCAAGAAATCTCCATCTCTTTGTACGGATCAACCACTGGAAAACACTGATATTTGTAACAAGCTTAATTTGCTTCGTCGTCTCCTGACATCTTGCTTTGGCCCGAGGGGAAGACTAAAACAGGTCCACAACAACATTGGAGGGCGCGTTGTAACTACCTCAACCTCCTCAGTTCTCCTGTCAGCTGTTTCCTCCTCACAGCCTTTCATCAATCTGATCAAAACCTCCATTCTCAACCACGTCTTTCGTTTCAGTGACTGTGGTTTGTTTGCTGCTATTCTCTGTTTGTCTATCATTGAGCAAACAAAGCAGTCTGGTCTCAGAGGAAATGTGGTTATCAAAGTGAATAAGCACTTGCTGGATTTATGTACTAGTTACCTACAACAAGAGGACTGTGGTGTTAGAGTGAAGCTGGATTTCTGCAGCAGCCAGAACTTGATCAAATTAGCTCGAAGTAGCATCTCCAGCAAACCAGCGTGTGTGCTAACAGAGCAGGAGACACTTCACATCAGCAGGTTGGCTGTCCAGGCTTTTTTGCTGACAGTTCCCTGTAACAGCCCAGGAACTACTGTCACACTTGGCAAAACAGTGATCATCTCTGTTGAAGGCCACTCAGTGCTGAGCTCTTCAGTGTTTCCAGGTCTACTGGTAGACATGCCTGATGTCTTTCACCTCAACAATATAGAGAACCTGCATTCAAATCCACTGCGCATGGCGTTGTTTAGTGCATCTCTTGCTGGAGATCTTGCTGAACTTGGAGACGGGAGAATTGAGGTGCACCCAGGTGTAGACCCAGATTCACAGATCTTAGATCAGCTCCTGGAGCTTGGCAAACAAGTGGTTAAAGATGAGGTGAAGCTCTTTGTATGCCAGAAGGTGATCCACCCAGTTTTACAGCAATACCTGAGGAGTCGTGGTATCATAGTGATAGAGCGACTGGGAATCACTCTCATGGAGCCACTTACTCAGCTGACAGGTAGGCCTCTATATGTTTTAAATCCTGGGTAGACCCATCAAGACAAATCTCATATAAGCAATCCCTTTAAAACTACAGGTTTTTTAGATTAGCATTGAGATCCCAAAACATCAAGATGGAGGCATTTGTGGCAGCCTCTATGGCTCCTCCACTGTTTCACATGTCATCCAATTTTCTCTTTTTCACATCTCACTTCTTTATCCATAACACAGTCCATGTCTCATTTCAGAGTTGTATATCCCATTTCAAAACCATCATAACTGACTGTAAATAGATTTATTTATTTATTATGAATTTGAGTATTTATTATGCTGTTTTTATTTTATTTTTTCCATTTGTAGAGCAAATTTCAAGAAACATTCTTTGTATGCTTGCATACTTGGATAATAAAACTTTCTGATTCTGATTCTGATATTAAAGTATTTTTATCCACCTTTGAAGCTACTTAAAGGGTAACTCCACCAATTTGACACATTAAGGTGTGTTTACAGGTGTTGAGTGCTACTTCACATGTGAATAAAGTAGCCTAAAATCTTTTTTGTCTAGAAAGGAACCTGCATGTAATCTAATATATTTTGTCCAGTGATGTCACTCAGTGGCTCAGTTGCATTGTGGGTAATGTAGGTAAACACCTGTGTCTGAAAATCTGTTGGACTCATTATGGACAGTTTAAAAACAAAAGCTCAAAATCACCACAGCAGAACCAGAGGTATTGCCTTGATAATATGCATTCTTCTTTCTTTTCAAAACACAGAGCCTACATTACCCACCATGCAACTTAGACATTGGGTGACATCACTGAGACCTTTTTTATTAGATTACATGCTACTTCCTCTGGAGCCAAAAGGCTTTATACTATTTTTTTTCCACAAATGCAGTAGCACTCCCAAAGACCTGTCAAAACATTTTGATGTGTAAATTGGCGGAGTTACCCTTTAATAATTTATGCAGGAGAATTGGGGATTCCTGGGGACATAATACTGGAATATGTGTAAATGTGATTTTTGAAATTTTTGCATTCTTTCAGATGTGAAATCATGTACATATGTACAGTGCACTGTCCAGTTTTGCGTATCTTTAATTTCTGTCCACTTATCAATCAGGTGCCCAGCCTGTGGCCACACTACACACCACAATCCCACCCCAGGCCTATGGTAAGGTAAGGGATTTCATTATTAGGCAGTTTGGATCCAAGGCAATGCTGCATTTACAGCCTCCTGGGGAGTCGGCGATCTGTACGATGATCCTCTGTCACAGGAACGAGACAATGTTAAGTGAGCTGAAGGTAAGAGGAAGTGAGGCGTGTGTTAAGACCGTACTTTTCGCTTCTGGGGTTTTACTTCTTTCTGTAAATATGATTAATAATAAATGGCTCCATAAAAATCGACTGGTAGAGTGTTTCACAAGCATTGATAAAAGCATCAATCCATGAAATGGACTCCAACATCAGCCGGGAATGACAGATGAACTGATGTGTTGGTTTCTGTCTGTAAAAGGTAGCGTGCCAGAAGACAGAGCATGTGTTGAGGCTCACCCTGAGGGAGCCATCTGCCTTACTCGGAGGTGGGTGTACTGAGACCCACTTAGCTGCTTATGTCAGACACAAGGTGAGAGCCACTGTTCAGTCTAAAACCAGTCCAGTATTATTGATTCCACTTATCTCCACAGCAACCTCATTTAACCATGTCTTCATTATACTATATTTTTAGAGCATGAATGAAGTCACAGAGGCAGTATCAGTGCTAGGATGCTCACAGACTGACTACTGTCTTGGCGTAGAGGGATTCTGCCGCTCTCTGGAGTCTGTGGCCACAGCGCTGGAACAGGACGGTGGGAATTCTTTAATCGACCTGACTCACGCTCACCACTGGACTCTCCCTGCAGATGTCATGAAAGAACATATGGAGCACAATTTGGTCTCCTGTGGCTGTGGACTGGTGGAAAATATTCCAGATAAGAAGTGGGCTTATCTAAACACTAATTACCAACAGATCTCACCTGCACCACTGGCCAGAGACACCGCTGTGCAGCCACGTGTGCTGGACTCCTTCACTGCTAAAGTCAATGCATTGCAAGTCGCTGTAGAAACTGCGAATCTTGCCCTGGATGTGCGATATGTAATTCAAGATATGAACTAGTGTGGAACTGAGTGAGGAATTCATTCAGTTTTTAATTTTCAACTGTAATATTCAGTTCAGACACTAGATGTTAGTAATGTCTCAAGTGAAATTTAATTGCATTCTGGTGTCAGTCAGAGGGAACGTCTTGCCTCTGTCCTCTGTTGTGATTCACCGCTTTCTTAAGACATTAAAGGGTCATTCCAACAATCTCTAAAAGTGTCATTAAAGCGTGTTTACAGGGTTGGGGAGAACTACTATGTGAACATATTTTTTTTATAAAAGCCTTTTGTGGCTCCAGAGGAAGCTGCATGTAATCTGATAAACTGTGTCGAGTGCTGTCACTCAGTGGCTAAATTGCATTGTGGGTAATGTAGGTGCCAAGTTTTGAAAAGGACAAAGAATGTGTGTTAAAGGTGATATCTCTGGTTCTGCTGTATCAGTTTTGATCATTTGTTTCTAAACTGTCCATGAGTCCAACGGTATAATAAGACTACGATGCTGGACCAGTGGATTATTTTTCCATACCTGGCGCATACATTACCCACAAGCCACTGAGTGACATCACTGGAGGCAGTTTATCAGATTACATGCAGCTTCCTCTCAAGCCACAAATCTGTTATACTATGTTTTTTCACATAAGCAGTAGTTAACTGACGAGTAAAACAACACCTTAACGTGTAAAATTGGTGGTTACCCTTAAATCTTCATTGGTAATTTGACCAACGAATCCAGAATACTTTACTGTTTGCTTTTATTTATCTTTTACCTTTTTGCGAACTTTCCAGCCAATAACACTTTGAAAACTTAAAGGACAAGTTAGGTGTGTAGGATTTAGCTGAATCTAGCGGTATGTTTGCAGATTGGAACCCACAACCTCGTCTTACACTCAACTACCGTGGATCGTAAAAATGTGGAAGGCCCTCTCTAGAGTCGGAGTCCATTCTGAGCTACTGTAGAAACTGGGCTGTCTCCGTAGATATAAAAGGCTTGTTCTAAGGTTATTTAAACACAACAATACTTAGTTTAAAGTGATTGTACACTAATGAAAACACAAGTGTGCATATTATTTTCCTTCCTGCCACTAGAAGAATTCAGCTCCTGTGGAAGTAATCAGACAAACCTGTATGACCGATACCAAATTCCCACCCTTTTATTTTTCCATTACATTATCTTACATCAACAATGTTACCAGTCTCAACCTGCTGATTTTCAAGGAAACTACCTGAACACATGCAAATACAAAGACTAACCTCAGGCAATCAAATGTTCCACTATAAATGCATAATCCTATGCAGTGGTTTGTTTGGTGACATTCAGCATAATGAGCTGTGTTATTTGTTACGTATAAGTTATTTAGCTGTTGATCCATATAAATTACTTGCATAAAAAAGTGAACTTGGATTTCTTATCAGAAGAAATACGTTTTTTCCCTATGTGCACTGGGTTTATCAGTGCCTTTTGCAAGTTTCTTCCACAGCAGTTTGGATTAAAAGACTTGAACAAATAATCCGTTAAACGGTTTTGTACAGCACAATATGGTAATGACTGCAGGCAAAATCAAATGCATTCTTGTGATTGACATGAGGGTTACTTCTGTTTAAAAATACAACAACAGGAATGCAAATTCCTCTGCTTGGCTTCTCCTGTCGGTTCAATCATTGTTGGCCCTCACAAGATGACAGCCAGGAGCTTTTCCTCTCAGAAGATGAATGGAATCAAAGCCTTGCGTAACTTGGGATAGTCCTTGAATTTTTCTCGGTAGAAACTGAAACAGGAGCAGGACATAACAACTGTCATTCATAAAAGGCATATGATGATGTGGGTAAATTCATGTTATGTGTCAGGGCTGGTTTGCTTTTTCATTAATGTCTTGGGCACCTGTGATGGTAACAAGCTCTTGGTCCGATGAAACACAGGCTAAACAAAGCGAACGAAAGCGCCGGAAGGGACCAGGTGGCTACAGCATAGCCGAACCACTCCACTATCTCTCCTAAGTAGTTGGCACCAGACACATATTCAAACAGACCTCCTGTGGGAGATTAAGAAGACAGTGGAGTGGACAGTGGACAACAAGCAGAGTGAATAAGAGACTATTTAAGTGCGATCTCCTTTTCTTACCTGTAGGAATCTTGTAAACTACTTCCCCTGGTTTCCTCAAGTTACGTAGAATATAATCACTATGTATATTGACGGCCATGCCAATATAAAACAGAAGCAAACCTAGAGAAATGGTCAAGCATTTGAAATGGTCACAATCTGTGATTCAGATATAAAATCATACAATTCATGAGGCTTTTTATATTTTAAAAATGAAAGTTTTCAAAGCAAGGAATAAACACCGTTCCCACCAGTTTTATAGCGATAGTCAGCTGACCATTCATCATCAAACTGGGCACAGTGCAGCAGGTAATGTCCCTGCAGGAAACCATTCAGACAGCAGAAGAAACCTGCAGCCACCATCACAGCCAGCGGGAAAGGATTTCCTCTGGTCAGCAGTGAATAGACAAATGTCCTGTGGTTTGTGAAGAAATAGTAGATGCAGCAGGTGCAACGAGAAAGAGGGTCAGTAGTGCATTTAATCCATGCTGGTACATGTAAATGACGTGTTTTACAAGAGATTTTGAACAAATGGTTTAACATTTAAGTCCAGGCAAAAAAGGTGTCATTAAGCCTCATTCTTCATGGGTGGTTACCGAGGCATTCCTCAGTGTTTTGGCCTTCAGATTGTAGCAGCAGGGAATCTCTTTTCCTAAGCTCCTTTTCAGTGTCTTCATCTGAAAATGTGAAATTTGGCTCCTGCTTTCACATACAAACTATCTGAATATATTGAAAATAGTAATATGATGATAACAAAATAACACAACGTGTTGGCTGTTTTCTGTCAGAAAATACAAAAATTGTAGGTTGCCATCATTATTACTGTCAGACCAGAGGTCAAGAGTGCAGCCTGACCTCTGGCCTCTTCCCCAGCAACAAGAAGGAGTACTAATATGAACTGAGACACTAGCATCTCGTACTTGCTCAAGTTTAAGGAACTGTAGCACATGAGAGGATGGCTGTTCTGGTTATCCGAAGCAGACATGTTAAAGTCAGAAATAGCCAGAACATGTCTGTGATGCAAAAGGCGTCTCCACTTTGTGACACTGGCAGTTTGCTCACACGTGTCTAAACACACATAATGTCTGATATGACTCATGTAACGCCAAGTATTTAGCTTCTGGACGCTTGTTTTGAGCTTAGTAAATAAAACTCGGTTGATCATTTTGATCTAACGACAGAGACGTCTCTGGACCTCATCCTTTTTTATCCCCTCATCTAGGACTTGCTGATCTTTGTCTCTCAAGAGAGGGAAAAGCATTAAAGGAGTTAGGACAAACTTTTAAGCTAGTAGTGATGCCAAGTGTGAGGCTCACGGCAGTACTTGGAGCAGGGCTTCATTGGACCATGGCCTAGGTCTCTTAAGCAGTACCTGGATTGGGGCCACACTTTATTTTAGAGGACACTGTAGGAGTAATAAGCTGTACTTTTTGTCAAATTAGACAAAAACTAGACAAAATATAGTCTTTATTAAACAGTTGACAAACACTGTTTGTGCCCTAAGTAAACTAATACATCGCAAACCGAACTTTGTGTCAAATCAAAAATATAAATAATATTATTTATTAGACAATAAAAAGCAAAGTTTTACCCTAAGTAAATAAT
>OMLP01028247.1:0-20624 GCA_900302685.1 Spondyliosoma cantharus
ATAACATTATTGAAATGTTTTTTAAAAAACGTGATATAATCTGAGGCCCTAATGACATCCTGAAAAGATTTTCTAAATGTTGCCTTAAGAATGTTCTTCCTTTGCTCTTTTGTAACATTATGGGAATGTTTTATAGAAGAACATTCTATAATCTGTTACTTCAACAACATCACCAAAACATCTTCAGAATGTTGCATGTTACCTAAAACATTCTTCCTTTCTTAACATTTAACGTTATAGGAACATTATTTGAAATGATAAACATCCTTAAAATGTTCTTTGAACATTAGATAAAAACGTTTTTTGAAAACATAATAAGAACTTGTAGGGAATGTTAGCCAATGTCATGGGAACATTCCCTGCTATTTGGGGTGCAGCTTTAAAGTTGCAATATGTAAGAATTGACCTCCCAACAGATAGGGGGCAGCATTTTACTAGAGTAATGTGAACCGCTGCTGCAGTTAGCTTTTTAGCCCGGTAACCATGCAGCTAGCTGGACTACTGCTCGGACAAAGGCTTTCAGGCCCCAGGCTAGCTGGTTAGCATACTAACTCGAGTAGATGTCTCTGCAACACAACACATAGACGACTTTGACAAAACATCAACAGTGTCTCTCAAATTTAAAACTTTTTAAGTAAGACTAATTAGAATTGAAAGTGTGCATTCAGATCATTTGGCCGCATCTCCAGAGCTCATGTTCCTGTCGTTTCCCTCCTGTCTGTGTTGGATCGCTTCAACGGTGGAGAGAAACGGAATTAAGTTTTATTTACAACCACAGAAAGCAGCAGCCTATGAAACTGAACTAAGTGACACGTTCTGTCTGTCTCTCCATCATCTCCTCCGCTATGTCTCGGTACTCTGGACAGTTCGCACCTACACACACACACACACACACACTCATCCTGATTTAGCTATATTCCTTGAACCATAACACGGCACAGACACGATCATGTGCCAAAATATTAAGACACTAACACTTAAGATATTTAGACACTCTCTCTCTCTCTCTCTGTCTCTGCGTCTCTTTTTTAAATCTGATTTAAAATGCATCCAAAATATGCAGACGACCGCTTTTTACGAGTCACTTCAATGGGAAATGAAAGAAGGACAGAATGGATAACATCAAATATTACAAAAAAAATGTGTTTACTGATTTTGATAGTGACAAAAGAGGTGCCAGGTCCAATCGAATAGGTGCCGGTCCCAGCCTGGGAGGTCCCTGATCCTGTTCTGGCAGTGTCCACCACAACTACAAGCCCTGTCTGTTTCTTATTTCCAGTGAATTATTTATTTTTTTGTGATTATAAGTTTAATTTAGTGCTTTTTTTCAGTCTCCAGCTCTGGTTGTTTCATGCCTTTACTTATGTGGGTTACACATCATGATCATGATATTGAGATGAATTTGTCAGTTTCGCGCGGTGGCTAGTATGTTGCTGTTTTGTCGGGCCAGCTCTGCAGTACATGTCAGTAACACCATGAAGTAGAGGAAAGGACATTTTGTTCTACAGAGTTATCTGTTGACATGTTGATGTTTTACTCAGGTATAAAAGGAGATCTTTGTTAAGTTGCATTCAACGTCCATTGCTCAGTCCCTTTACTCTGCCTTCTCTCTGTCCTGCACAAGGTCAAGTACTGTAAACTGTAGCAGGTTTACTGCTGATGCAATGTCAAAACATCTCTCTCTCAGTTGCGCACACACAATAAAACACACAAGCATGAGGTTTTGGTTTGTGTATCACAGGCGTTTTATTCTCCCTCTCTCCTCTGACCTTGTCTTCCAGATTGTCGAGCAAGGCAAGAATGCAAAGAGCTACCACTACATCCTGGCCAACCTGGTAAGAACTCATCATTGTATCGCTGCATTTTCGCTTTCTCACAAAATGTTTTTAACATGCTTGTCTGCATACTTTCGTTGAAGCTGCGTCGCCATTAAACGTGCCTTTTAACAGGATTCCAGACTTTCAGTACTTTATTGCCAATTTAATGGACTCGCATGTGCCGAATAATTTACCCTAAAACTACCGTGTTTTTATGTCTTTTATGTTCTTCTCATCCCCATTTTCCTCTTCAGCGACATCATATATTCAGCTGCTGCACTGTCAAGCCCGCAGACATAACATCAGCACAGTAGTAGACTAACAGTAAACCTGTGACAGTCAGACAGAAACCTCTGCAGAATCACAGTGACAGAAAAAGGTCAGGCAGCCAATGTGTGCAAGCTTATATCCATTAGCTCTCCTTGTCTGCTGCCATTTTCTTAGTGCAAATGGTATGTAGGCCCCTACAGCACTGCTCAGACTCAACTAAATGCAACCAAATGAAAAGAAAATTGACATCAGCAGCAGCTGTAGTAATAACAGCATTAATATGCAGCTGCTGGCGTGAACAATCTCTCACTGCCGGACTTTTAGATTGGCTCAATCTCTCTTGTCTGGCCCGTTTGCCAGATTTAATTTAAAATGATAAGGCTCGGACGTTAATAACAGCTGATACGCAAAGTGGCCACAGTCATTTATAATGGCTCCGTTAAAAGGGTTTGCGTGAAAAAAATTACTTTTTCTTTGTCCTTGCACCTTTTTTAGAAATGTCTCTAATTGACTTAGCGCGTGCGCGCGTGTGTGTGTGCGCATCCGCTGCTGCGCGGTGTGTGAAAACAAAGCACGGTGCGACACAGAAAAGTAAAAAAAGAGTTTGAGTTAATGCATAAAATGTCGGAAATACCCCCCTCTGTGTCCAGCGCTCGCAACAGCTAGTTTCTATAGTAACCTCTTCAGCTCACTGCGCTGCATTAGCTCATACATGGAGCAGAAAAAAAACACAAACTCTTGTCCGCTCAGCCGAGAAATATGGACACCTGGCAACACACACAGGTACATTAGGGAGACGGTGGTGAGAGGAGGGGGCCAGGGGGACTCGAAACCCTTTTTTTCTTTGCTCGCATTTGTCATCTGATGCTCGAGCTCACCCTTCATTTTCTACCTGTCACCGCGCAGACCCTCCCCGAAAACCGAGTGGCCGTGAAACAGTTTTGCACTTTGCGCTAGTTAACGGCCATTTGTCTCCGCCGTGTTTGATATGAAGATCAGAGCGTATGAACAAGGGAGAGTTTTGAAGCAAAGAAACGTGGCCGAGAGAGAGCCGACGCTTCAGACGACATGAAACGAACATCAGAGCGGAGGGGAAAGGGGAAAGGATGGAGCGGTATGTGTTGTCAGACAGATGCCTGGCGAGTGGGAGACAATCCGGAGAGGCACCTTTATTCTTCTCATCAGTCAAAAGTTTGCTCCTAAATCTTAAGACAAATCGCAGACAAATCTGCTCCCCCTCCCCTCCAGCGCCGTCTCTACTCCCACCCATTCCCCACTCGTCGGCCTCTCCTTCTCCCCACGCTGACAGGCAGCCTGCAGAGAGACCGAATCTGCCTCTCCAGCTTTCTGAAAAACAGCCGGCGTCTCCACATAATAGTCAGGGGAAAAAAATACAAGTAGGAGAGATACCATTACAGTAAATCGCTTCTGTCTCCATTCTACTCTGCCTGAGGCATCCCTTCAATTGTTCACAGTAGCCTATAAGGTTTTGATCCTGCCTTTGTTAACAGTGCAGTCTATGAGGACTCAGTCTATCAGAGATTAGCTCCGGCCTGCTCCAGCCATAAAATGTTTTTTTTATTTTTTTTTTATTTCCTTTCTCACCATTTTTGCCCCTCAGGAAGAAGACAGGGATGAAGCCCGCTCAATGGGATAACCCCTCTAAGTAAAAAGGAGGATTTGTCGTTTTCATTATGCTATTAACCCTTGCACTTTTGATGGTAGAGTGAAAAAAACAGGAGCTAGAATACGTCACGTTCTGAAGAATAACCCTCTAATGCCAGGCCACTGGTCCACCACCGCTTAGGCTTATGACCATCTGAAATGGAGCAGTGCCTACTCTGACACCTTGTCAATGGTTCGGACCAATTCAGCCAAAATATGTTTCGGTGTAAAACATTCACAAGAATCACAACAAAAGGTGAAAATAATGTCTGCTAACCAAACAGTAATTAGTGCAGCACTAATACATACAGAATACAAAGTATATATATGACTCCAATCTGGTTCACAACCTGGGGGTCGAGACCTCCTTGGGGTCCCAAGATAAATCAGGGTATGATTGAACAGAAAAAAAGTACCTTGTTGGTTCATTCAGCAGGATTACACAAAAACAACTAAACAGATTTGTACGGAACTTGGCTAGAGGATGGATGATCATTCCTTTTTGGCGTGGATCCAGATAAATCAAAGGATCCAGGAAGTTTTGCCCACTTTTACTTATAATGAGTGCCATTTTGTTTTTAGGCCTCTGAAATTCCTTTAAAAGGTGCAGTATGTAAGAATTGGATCAACTGTTAATTTTTAACCTCCAACAATAAGAGGCAGAGTTCTACCAGAGTAACATCTAAATGATGCTAACTGTTTTCTGTTTGTACATGTTAGCACTTTAGCTTAGTAGAGCTTTGGACCTATGGGAGAAAGGGGTTTCACGCCCAAGGCTAGTTGGTTAGCATATCTCTTTGTGACACAATCCATAGACACCTTTGGCATTACATCAAAAATATTTTAGAAACACTATTTCTTTACATTCTGCTGATAATTATTGAATGTTTTAAACTAAAAATAGAACATATTGTACCTTTAAATGAAAGAATCTATGAAGACGAGTGACCCCGCAGATCTGTCTTGTGTCCCTTATACTGATGAGTGGAGGGCCTGTCAGTTGAGAGATAAATATCATGGTGAAGCTGATGAAATGCAATATTCTTCTTTGCGTGTAATCAGTGTAATCGTGCACTGCACTTGTAAATTAAATGCTAGTTTTATTTGCATATATGTACTATCGCCTTGAATGTCTCAGTTCACCTCTCTGCCTGCCCACTTCCTGCCTCAGGGATTCCTCGACATCGATCTGACAGACCTGAGGAAAGGCGGGGCGAACATCACCGGCTTCCAGCTCGTCAACAACTCTGAGCCCAGCGTCAGCCGTGTCGTCCAGCAGTGGATGGAGTTCGACAACAAAGACTCCAAAGTGCCCAAGAGTGGACTCAAAGTACGACTCCTTTTCCTTTTTTCTTTTGTGTTAAAAGAAGTCGAAAAGCAGTACAGGATATGCTATTAAAAAGATATGCTAAGCTAAGTCATGATTTTTCCCAGAGAGAGTCATGACCACCGATTCTCTGAGAGGTTTTGGTTACCAGCCGAGGAGGTTGTTATTTCCCATGTCAGTGAGTTTGTTTGTGACCGGCGGCAGGTTATTGCAGAAAGTTATGAAAGGGTTTCTATTAAATCTGATGGACAGATAACCCCTGATCCTACCCAAGATTGGTGATTCAGATCTGGGATCTCTGCTGTGAAATTATTATTGATTTTTTTGCCGTAACAACTGTCCAACCAGCTGAGACGGAGGACTGTTTGCAAATCTACACACTGTTTGTGTGAAAGTCAAAAGTAACAGAAACAACGTCAGTGGGCGTAAAAGCAAAGCTGGAGGATTTGAAGCTCCTTTTAAAATTCATAGATTTTCATCACAACATTATAACTGCCTCTGTTGACTTGTGTGCTCTCTCTTCGCAGTACACGGGCGCTCTGACATACGACGGGGTGAAAGTCATGTCCACAGCCTTCCAGAACCTAAGGAGGCAGAGGATAGACATCTCTCGCAGGGGCAACGCCGGCGAGTGTCTCGCAAACCCACCAGCTCCTTGGGGACAGGGCATAGACATCCAGAGAGCTCTGCAGCAGGTCGGAACTCATCGTACATCGTAACACACTAAGGCTAATGTGTGCACACACATGCAGCTACAGTCGCACACACTCGGGTAAATTCTTGAGTGGCACATTGGCTAACAGCTCCTGAGTTAGGGCTGGCTGAACAGATTAGGTCTCATTCTGTCGTGTAAAGTTCACATTAAGTCGTAGGAGAGCTCTCCAGTATCAAATGTGGCATGGTGGCTAGTAAACAAAACCTGCAGGCAATAACACGACCAGCGTGATCGTCATGAAATATGACATCAGCAATTGAGTTTAGGAATGTAATATTTGGCTATGTAAATAGAAATGCTGGGCCGGCTGTGAGACTTCTGGATCCCTGGGAGACACGCAGACAGTCCTGCACGTATATGGAGCACGGATGAGTGATTGATTTTATTCAAATAAAAAATACACGCATGAATAGACCTGCCAATTAAAAAAGACAATTAAGAGTCAAGTATGTTATTTATTTACTCTGGAACATCATTTACATTAAGTATGGACGTGTATTAAATGCACTATTTTTGCGAGGGCATACATATAATTGTATGCCTGTGTGTGTGTGTGTGTGTGTGTGTGCGTGCGTGCGTGCGTGCGTGTGTGTGCAGCCCGAGGGTCTGTCTACAGAGTGGCTGTGCAGAGGCCTGCTCAGAGTCAATCTAGCCATCTGCCTGCGGGTAGACTGGAGATTGAAGCCACGTTCGCTCAATTAACTCCATCACACGGCCAAGACAAACACGCCACACTGTACACATACACGCACGCTGTCCGTCTGCCATTCACCGAGGGGACCCGGGCGCTTTTCACAAACGACTCCCCAGTACGAGCCACGCTTAACATGCATCGCGTGTAAGCGTGACATGCAAATGCTTGCTGCCACTGCAGACATGAAGAAAATTGTCTGCGTGAATGACATACTTCACCAAAGCCATTATTTACTCTTCCCCGTAAGTCACTCACTCAATATCTGTGACACCGTTACAGGTCCGTATTGATGGATTGACCGGTCACATTCAGTTCAATGAGAAAGGCCGCAGGACCAACTACACAGTAAGCGTCATGGAACTGGCGCCCTCTGGACCCAAGAAGGTAGGCCTGAGGCAGAAATTTAAGATGTTTACTCTTTGTGCTCGCAAGCTTTTTATAGGACCAACACCGGGGCCCATTTTAGGTCCAAGGGAAGTCCGGGCAATTATGAATGCTCTAAAGAGACAATTGAGGAGTAAAATAGTTATTCGCTAACTGCAAATTAAGACTTACTCATCCATATACTGATGTGAAAGAGTAACTTTTCAGTTAAAGTGATCACTTGATTATTAACAGAAATTATCCGAGCAGGAAAAAAACAATCAGAAAGAAAATGATTTATACAACAATCTGCCTCCATTTTCATTATGTGAAAGAAACAATGACAGTCAGACTTTTCTGCTGTAGCATGTGCGATTGTCATTTCTAAAAGAGGTTCACTGTATTCATGTGAAATCCTGAATATATCCAGTTATCGCCACTTAACATGTGAAACAAACAACAATGTAAACTTTTATAAGCAGCAAGATCAAATCAAAGTTAAAAGAGGATTTTTAAGCCACAGGAAATCTGAATCTTAGCTTTTATTCTTATGTGTGTTAAGTAAAAGTAAAAAGCGGATTTCTATCGCTTTAAAACTGATTAATTTCATTTGTCACTTTTAGCAGTGAATACTGGCCCTGGTTTGTGACATATCCTCTTTGTCTCAGGTCGGCTACTGGAATGAAGATGAAAAGTACGTGACTACGGCCAGCTTCATGAGAGGCAGCAACGAGACTTACGGCCTGCAGAACAGGACTTACATAGTCACCACTATTTTGGTAAGTCCATGTAAAATAGAAAGGTGGAGGGATTTATGTGTCTGTCTGGGGGGGAGAGGAGGTTTTTTCATTTTTCTTTTATGATAGAGTTCCTAAAAGTTCAGGCCCCTGAAAGAATTCAGCAGACATCTGTGATTATATCTCGCTCCATTCCCAACTCCATTCCGCGAACTTCTGTCCGTCGGACCAAGGCCTGCCTCGAATCAGAATCGCTGTATTTGGCAAGTGCAATACATGCAAAAACAAGTTTTTGTCTTGGGGACACCAGATTACAGGACCGCAGAGTTCTACTGCACGAATTTCAAAAATGCGTATGAAAGATAGCACAAGGAGCGATGAGACACAAGGAATCAGAAGTATTTTTTTCACAAGATTACTGCCACTAAAAAGTAACTTAGAGGAAGAAAAAGAAAAATGTTGGAGTACCAAAAATGTAAACTCCTTCCCCTTCAGTATAAACGTATCATGGCATTCTGGTGCCCAACCTCGTTCAGCCCTTTTATTTTTTTTCAACCCTGCCCCCTCAAAAAATCCTGAGTCTGCCACTGATAGCAGTAGTTATTAGGCACTATACAGCACTGGAAAACACTGATTTCCGAGGCTGTGAAGTGTCAGTGTGTCCTTCATTTCTCTGTACTCCAATGTTCTTTATTTGGCTCAGACGATACCATCGGGGTGTTCGACGCGACTTGTCCAGGTTGTTGTGAGCGTCCTGGCCTACATAACACAGACAGAGCTCTGTAAAGGCTTGGGAACACGCTGGCAAAGAGCCAACCTGTCCAGCTCACATGGCAGCTGGGTTATCATGACATTCTCTTAAAAAGAAAGTAAAACGGTTGCTAATGTCTGATACATATACAGTAAAGGGTCATAAGGATGGAAGTATATCTTCACAGGATGTTTGGTGTGTCTGTTCAAAATGTAATATCAGAGAACACTGAGATGTCTGTAGATGCCTGGAGCCCAGCGCTGGTTCTTTTTGTGCTCCTGGTACATTTTCTTCATGTGGGAATTGCTTTTATCTGTGGGAATCTCTGCAGCTAGGTAATTTTGTAGGACTTCTAGCCGATGTAGCTTTCCAAAATATGGATAAAATGAAAAAAAAAACAGCCGAATTTAGAAATTCTGCTGCAGACTTCAGGTCCAGCAGGGCAATGTGTGTGTGTGTGTGTGTGAGCAGCTCTGCTTCACTGTGTGGGTTTAATAGGGTGAAAGATTTCATCTTTGTGCTTCCTCTTAAGAGAAATTCACTCCTCACCAGATAAAGGCTTTGTGGAGGTGATGGAGCTGAGAGACAATGTGGAATCATGGGGGGAAGAAAGCATTAGCAACACTGAATCTGTGCGATCTTTTTAAAGAGGCAGGCTTTCAGTCAGGGACCTTGTAGCATCAGCAGGAAGCAGCTCAATGCAACAATAAATGGTGACATTAACAATGTGACTCATCATGTAACACTGCATTCATGTCGTGTCATGCAGAGCATAAATACAAGCGGCCCTTGTTGGAAAAGCTTTGCGTCAGCAAGTTAGGTGTAATTAAGATATGGGGAATCTCTGATGATAAGTGTATTTCCCACTCTAGGGAATGAATTGCCTAAGAGGCAACCAAATGGGTCTAAAATGGCTGCGATGGTGAGCGTTCCTAAATAAACCCAGCAATAAAACCAATCAAACCAATTCTGATAATTAAAAAGGAGCTACGTAGCCTAGCTTACACAGTTTGTTTACTCCTGATTTGACTCAGTCACAAAGGGGTAAGATAATGCTCCTTAATAAAAACAAATTTAAGCTACTTACTACTGATGTGTGTAGCCAGTATGAATACTCCCAAGTTATAAGAGCTAAACCACACCAAACCACATTGCAATATGACATTAAAAACTAGATAGCAAACAAGCCGAAAAGTGATAACTGTCTAAAAGTTCTAAAAATGTTTAAAAGTAAGAATTTGAAACAGTAAGTGAAGAAATATCAGTTTTGACAACGGACAGCAGGGACTGAAGGGATAGCAACTGAAGTTAGCATGTTAGCATAAATAAACAAATGCATGAAATATTTGTGTGGACTGTGTAATTTTGGAGAAGAAATTCAAACTCAGAATTTTAATATTTATAATATTAATGAGGTCATAATACAAACTGAGAAATATATTTTTTGCCCATAACTGAATAAACAAGCTGTTCTCAGAGGAATGCAAGGTCCCCAGAACACTGTTTGAAGCTAGAAAGATGGCAGGGTCCGCCACATATAAAAAAAGTAGAAGTTGAAACAGTATGAAATTGTGTTGTCCTTTAAGGTCAGTTTGTTTATTCAGTTTATTCAGTCATGAGAACAAAGAGAGTTTGTTTATTTAGTTTGATAAGGCATCTTTGTCTTCTGATTAAAATGTATTCCCCCCAAAAAACATACTGCACCTTTAAGATTGAGAATTAGAATGTATAAAAACATTGCGCAACAATATCTACTTTTTAAAGCATATATATAACTATTTATGTATTAAAAAAAAATAATAACACATTTGTCGAACGACAGGTGGTGTTGATGACGAGACACTTTACAGGACTTGGAGGTTTATCCAACAGAAAAATGGGATCTTACCATCCAAAACTCAACATGTAATCTAATGGCATCTAATTTAAAAATATATGTGAAAATCCTCATTTAAACCCGAAGGTTGCAGTCTCCCAAGAGTGTGGACCTAAAATAACTCTCTCTGACATAATCTCCTATCAGTGTCCCCTTTTCCAGGAAGATAAATTGGTTCTCTGTCTTGGAACCTAAGAGAAGAGATAAGGTGTGAACAGTCATTGGGCTGTGGGGCAGCGGCAGAGTTTTTACACCTTATAACTTCTGTGCTCACTGAGTCGTTGCATGAGGGAGTGTGTTGTTTTGCTCAACGTGAAGGTAACACTTCTTGCTTTCCCACAATCCCTGCTGTCCCAGCCTGCGCATGCAGACCAGGCCTGGGTTAACAGGAGATCCAGAGGGGTGAAGCAGAACATGTTTAATGGAGCACTCGAGCTCGGTGCCTTCACGATCGGGGCTTTACGCTAAAACCAGGCCGTGACTGGAATGTTTTCGGTTTTAGTTCTGCCATGCTAGGGGTTAATGGTGTACTCGCTGTGTGCAAGTATTGAAATAAGTGCAGTTATTTTGATATGCTTTCATGCCAGAGCAAGTTATGTAAAAAAAAAAAAAAAAAATCCCTCGAGGTCTGATAAACTGGTCTCATCAGAGGAATAAAATAGGTTGCTTTTTCACAATTTTACTAATGGTAAAACTTAACAAAGAGAATTATTGTTAACATATTGTGTATGTTTTGTTTTATTCAGTATATTTTTGTGAGTTTGAATGTGCTTCAAATGAATTCTTTCATGTGCGTGTGTCAGTATTATATAAAACTTAGCTGAGTGACAGCAGATCTCAGCAGAACTATTGGAGGTCAATGAGACCGAGTCCTGCAGGACCTCGTGTATGCTGTGTCATGTCTCTGTGTGCATGTGTGCCTGTGTTCGACTGTGAATGTGTCTATGTGTGTGAGCACATACTCACGCATGTGTGTGTCTGTGACTGCCGGAGTGCCGCACGCCAGACCTTTCTCACCGGCCTCTCCCTTGGGTGCCGTTTCCCTACCAGTGGGCCTCGGGTTTCCATGTGTAACAATGATTACCTTCACCTCAACCATAAAGAACAGGAGAACCCAGATAACTGTAACACACAGAGGAACCCCCCCCCCCACTCGCCTCCAGACCCTGATGAAATATGATGGCAGGATTTGCTCAGCTCAGCTCAGCCTTAGCTAAAAGCAGGCACACATAACAACTTGTGGGAATTGAGGCCTCTCCATGTGCTGGTGGACAATCCAGAACAAGTTGACTGGAATTCTCTAAGAAATACAATTTTCTGAGAGTAAACCGGGGCCCCAGGTGTCCTGTCAGCTGTGATTTCTAAGGACACCCAATCAGTATGAGATGTACAAACGTTGGTATGATATAACAAGAAGAGCAGCCCGTCTGGAGCAGAGGTCAGCAATGTCTCTGGTCGCCGCCTGTAGAGTGCACACACACGCACACACACATGCTCAGCTGTAATGTAATATCAACTCACCTTTTGAATGCGGTGATGCTGTTGTAATGATCATACCTCCGCACCTTTTGTGTCTGGATTACGCCACACATTCACACCACACATTCAAGGAACAAAGCCGATTTAATACCTTGTAATATCCTACAATTAACATTTCTTTTTCTTTCTTTTCTTTCCTTGGCACGATTGTATTTTGCGCCAAGTAAGATTTTTTTTTTTTTTTCCCCGAAGCCTGAGCTATGAACAAGTTGTAAAAAGACATGTGATGAATTGCCTCAAGCATAAAATGCATCCATAACTTCCCTTCCAAAATGTTTTAATAGTAGTATAATATTAACTACATCCTAAAGCTTTATTATCAGTCATAATGCTGTCTTTGACATAATTAGCATAACAAACTGCCCTGCTGTCAAAGGTGTGCTGCTTACAGTCCCCAAGAGCCTGCGTCAAGAAGTGATGGTTATCGCTGTGCATTTTGCTTTAGCAGCAGTTAAATCAGAAATGTGTTCAGAAACTGGTCAGTGACTTTCTGTTTGCCTCGTGTAACTGAAATAAAACTGACTCATGGTTGTCCTCCATCCAACAGGAGTCTCCATATGTGATGCTGAAGAAGAACCACGAGCAGCTTGTGGGGAATGATAAGTACGAGGGCTACATTGTCGAGCTGGCTGCGGAGATTGCCAAACATGTGGGCTACCAGTACAAACTGAAGGTTGTTTCAGACGGAAAATATGGAGCCAGAGACCCGGAAACCAAGATGTGGAACGGCATGGTGGGAGAGCTGGTGTATGGGGTGAGCTGGCAGAGTTTTATTTTGTTGGATTATTGCACATTTAAAAATGGATACACTGAAAAGAGTTGGGACACCGTTTGAAACATAAATGAAGCAGAATGTGATCATTGAATTATTCTTTTTGCGATGCAGACTAAATTGAAAACACTATAAAGACAATACTGTATACAAAACCCAATCAACCAGCATTAAGTCTTTGTTTTAGTTGTCTGTCTTGATCTTTTGCCGCATTTAAAGTGACTTCGTGCAGAGTCGCAAATGTGCTGACTTCCCCTTTCTCCTCACTGGTAGTGTCAAAAAGACCAGATTCAAGCCGACACTGAGATTTTTCTCCATGAATGTCTTGTTGCTGCTGCAGCCAAACATGTATTGTATATCATGAGAATGCTTGAAAAGATGCTGTAATCACAACAAGAGTTGTGTCAGAAATCACTAACTCATTCACTACTTCCTACTCACTACAGAGTTCTATATAGAGGCCTATGTAGTGAGTTCATCAGTCAACTAAAAAAAGACTTTTGGACACCATTCAGGTCATTTCTTTTGTCTCTCCAGCACAATGCATGATGGTATATAATGCTTGGTTAGTGACCATCAGTTTACTACTTTTCACGATTCACTGTGGAATAATTTGAGTCAGTTTTATAGGGTATAATAACTCCCACTTTACATCCAGGCTACAAAATGGCAAACTCACTCTATATCGGACACAACCTGTATGTCTACAGCCATGCTAAATGCTCTGTGAGGCTGTACTGAGGCACATTGCAGCCGAGGGCAGAGTGGGGGGCGGGGCAAGGTCAGTTGTCTAACATATTTTACCCCGTTTTCCGTTTAACATGGTCACCCATCTTTTTGGCATGTTAGCATGCTACCATTTGCTAACTAGCACTATATGGTTGCAGTCATATCAGGGTTTCCAGGTATACCGTTGTATGAAGATCTCATTCTTTTGCAACCCTAAACCAACCATGGCTGAGGCTTTCTGACTGAAAGACATTGCCTCACCTGACATTACATCGCCATTCATGGAGCCAGAGGGCCAGTGAGGCAAAAAAAATCAGTACTTATTACTTACTTGAATCTTTGCTATAGGTGTTTTGATAAAGTGCTGATCCCATTCAGACAATGTAGACCTTAAAAGACTCACCAAATGATGATGTTTTGTACTTGTCTTTACATGACTGGCTGCTATGTGTCCCTCCCACAGAAAGCAGATGTGGCTGTGGCTCCTCTGACCATCACCCTGGTTCGTGAAGAAGTGATCGACTTCTCCAAGCCCTTCATGTCCCTGGGTATCTCCATCATGATCAAGAAACCCACCAAATCCAAACCTGGCGTGTTTTCTTTCCTGGACCCGCTGGCTTACGAGATCTGGATGTGCATTGTGTTTGCCTACATCGGCGTGAGTGTCGTCCTGTTCCTCGTCAGTCGGTTCAGCCCGTATGAGTGGCACGCCGAGGACTACGAGGAGGGAGGTGAGCCGCAGTCTCCGACCCAGGCGACGGCTTCCAATGGGGTGCAGCAAGGCCAGACACCGGCGCAGCAGAACCCCAACCAACAAAGTGCAGAGCAGACCAATGAGTTCGGCATCTTCAACTCCCTTTGGTTCTCGCTGGGGGCCTTCATGCAGCAGGGCTGTGATATTTCACCACGGTAAGAGACAAACAGGCCTCAAATTTTGACGCGTCCACAGCGCTTTGAGTCTGCTTTTGTTTGTTGGTACACAAAGAGACACTAAGCACCACCTACGTACAATATATTTCTGTCTGCCAACGCTTCGGCATGCTGCTTTGCTTTCTTGCTCAACTCAGTTGGGCACTGTTTATTGAGATTTTGTTCTTTGCCAGTCACTTGTCATACAGAGCAATGATAAAAGTTTGATGAAGAGCAGCGGAGGGTGTTTATGATGTGGTCATGTTGCAGCGTGTTGCGTTTTCATCCTCCTGTTTCCAGATGCCTCCTGTAGTGATAGAAACATGCTGAGAACTCCTCGGACGATAAAAACTTTGCTTCCTCCATTGTTTGCAGAATTTAAAGCAATCTATCTGTCTATCGATATGGTGGGTAAAGGTAAATACCAGCCCCTTGACAGAGTGTTATGAAGGATCCTGGTGTGAGTATTGAGTGGTGCGAGATGGCTCCCCTCGAGTGCTCTCATGAGCTGTGGCATGAAACCATTCTCAAAAGGTCACCAATTAAAAATCTCATTAAGCGTCTGAAATTAGAGACACTGAGGTCGACTTTCTGAGCTTTCCAGAGGGACTAGCAGAAGGAGATGAGAAGATAATGTCAGTATTATCATTGTAAGCTGTGAACCAGCAGAGACAGGTTAGGTCATGGACAGACACAGAGCTTCTTGTCTCTTTAAACTTTAAGCTACATATACAGTACATTATGTATAGGTGCTTTGTGGTGGTGCATGCATGCATAATACATCTATCCTATAGAAACCATACTGTGAAGAGGGAGTGGCCGAGGCGGTTGCTTTCAAGAATAATTGTTAGCAGGTTTGGATGAGGATCTGAAAAGTAGATTCCACTATTTCGTCGTCGATATGGATGTGAATTTAACCATCCTCTTTTAAAAAACATATAAACGTAGAACAGATTTCACATTTCAGTTATATTCTCTCTCTTACTGAGAATTAGATGAGAAGGTCAATGCCACTCTCATGTCTGTACGTTAAATACAAAGCTAGTCTGACTCTACCCTAGACTGTGGGTATAAACCTGCTACAAGCTAATTATTTCTGTCGCACTCTGACGGACAAAATCCCTGTCTCTATGGAGAACAACAACCACCTCCAAGCTACATGCTGACAAATGGCAAGTTCTCTTAAAACTGGTTGCTAATGGTGCGAACCTGAAAAAGGTAGCAGTTGTAGCATTTATTTTGCGGGGATTCAGAGAAGGTTTGCTCAGTGTAGCGTAAAGGCTAGAAATAGCTGGCATGGCTCTGTCCAAAATTTAAAAAAAAAATCTTACTGTTTAATGTGTTTAAAAATTTCAGTTTTTGATGGGATTAAAAGGATCATGTCATGGCTGTAATACCTTATTCGCAAGGCGATATGAGAGAGGATGTGATTTTTTCTCATTTAACTCCGATCATTGTCAGACTATACATTTTAAATTGATTCATACAAAATACAAAGAAAAAGAATAAAATCAAAATCAAATCAGATCCAAACACTTTTGGGTATCTATCACTGGTGGTATCTAGAGCTGTGCAGATCTTGTTGTGCTTTAAACGATGTCAGCTAGATTTCTGCCTCTACCCCAACACAATAGAAACATTTCATGAAATAGCCAATGTGGCCGTTTACAAACACTGCCAATCACTGCACAGAAGGGCTGGAATGGGCAGAAAAAAATAACTTGATTATCCTGGGGGGCAGGAGGTAAGAAAGCAGGGTGTAAACAGCTGAATCGTTGCTGTTTGACTATTCTCTATTCTCATTTTCCGATGCTTACCACACCACAAATGATACCTCATTCACCTCCATTGAATTGGGGAAAATCTCAATCTCAAAATCTTGAGTCGGATATCTTCAAAGCCTGAGCAAATAAAAACCACCAACTATCTGTGGGGCGGAGTCTTGTTATTGGAAGGTCGCTGGTTCGATTCCCTTGGTCTGGATGTTGAAGTGTCCTCGGGCTGGATGCTGAACCCCAAACTGCTCCTGATGTGCTGGTCGGGACCTTGCATGGCAGCCACCACCATCAGTGTATGATTGTATCAATCGCTTTGGACAAAAGTGTCTGCTATCAATGTAAATGTAAATGTTTCTGCATGGCTAGATACCACTAGATGTAGGTTAGAAGACATGTGACCTTGGAATTTAGTCAAACAAACCTCTGCATCATCTTCAGTAGGCTGATCAGTATCCAACAATATGGGAGAGTTCCAAGGCTCCCAGAATGTGATTATTTGTCTCAAGGGGTGTTAGTGCAAAATTGCAGCAGTGCTCAGTCAGCCTTCCCTGATTGAGTTGGTGAAGGTTAAAAAAATTATAGCGATGTGTGGCACTCCCGACATTTTTTATCTCAGCTTCCATCTTGTGACATTTACAAAATGTATTTTCACTTTTCTGTTACCTTACACAAATATCAGATGGCAGAAAATCACCTACAAGCCCGTATACTGCACGTAGGTGCTCAGCAATACACGATGTAGGTACAGGATCCCTACTCCCATGGGCCTTCACCTGACATTTACCATTTTCTGCCTGTACACTCTGTGCCTCTTGCAGGATGAAGCCCATTGTCCCAAGTCTTCTTCTCTTACAGCCAGAAAGTGCAATCGGCAATAACTATCGATTTCCTCGTGCGCCTAACAGAGACGGAGAGAATGTCACCATGCATCGGCATATTGTTCGTTCCCAGTGGTTCATCTTTGCATGCACACACACACACACACACACACACACACATTCTGTTGTGTGTGTGCGTGTGTGGATTCTGTGTCTCTGTATGGGGGCTTGACCACACATGGGTTCATGCATATTTGCACGGTATTTGCATTTGTTTTGCTCGGGGGAGAAGCAGTGTCTGCTGATGCGAGACCTTTCTCAGTTTAAGAGGACAAAACAGATTGTTCCTGTGCCCGAGGCGATTCTGCTCTTGCCACCTTTGACTGAAAAGTATTGCACATATTGTATTCCATCATTGGTTGTAAGAACTGTATCAAGACAGTTGGCCTGAGGTTCCATTTACAGATAAAGTGGAGGCGAAATGTGACACAGTAGTAATACAATAGTCATTGTTTTATTCGTCAGTTAATGGGACCTATTTTTACTTAAAGTATTGTGGTATATTGAAGTGCACTTCAGAGAGGTACTGGTTCATTTAAATGGGTTCAGGATGAACAGAAGATTTCCTTTGTGTCACCAGTGAAGGGTGACAGCTATAAGGACAAATTTCCTCCAAGGACTCGAGTCAAATATCTTCCTTTTCTTCCAATGTCCTTCCAAGGTGACTCTCTTTGTCTCCTTTCGTGTCTTTGTGAAACACAGTGTGGGAGTCACTGTGACAGCATTTGAAAAAAAAACAAAAAACATCACAAATGGGTAAGCAGGTGTAGCAGTCCAGGGTGTAGCGATCAGCATGGTTGATTCTGCTTGGTGTCTTGAAAAAACCAACACAGTGAATGTTTCACCTCGCTGAATGCTGCCCTGAAGGAAACATCTTCCCCTTGAATATTTGGGTGACCTAGTTGCTCTAGTTAGCACAGTGTGTATTAACACGCAGAGGTGCATGCTGATGTATTTCCTAAAGCGTTATGAGTTCCTCTGCTAGATTTAAGAGGATATGTAATGGTGTTGCTTGTGTTTTGTCGGATAAAAGCAACACTTGTAGCCTCACATATTCTGTTGCCGGAGTTTCACATGAACCCAGTGTGCCATTGCATTTGGGCTACTGGGAATTGTGCGAATTAATTTTTCTTTTTTCTTTTTTAATCATGAAAGGCTTTTGAGGGAACATTTTTGTTCTCGCATGCGTCTGAGCGTGTGCTCCTTTCTTTTGATATTTTTGGTCTAAGCTCATTTACAACCTTATGCTCTTTCTCTTAACCCATTTTCAAGTCTGTAATTGGACTTTATCTCGAATTAAGTTTCATACTATTAGATCATTGTTACATCAGGACAATTTTCAGAAAATAAATATCAAGCACCATAAATGAGAAATTATCAAATTAAGATACGGTGACCTGCATTCAAATTCTTACACAGGTAAAAGTACAAAAATAAAAATAAAAGTGTTATTAGAGAAATAAACTTGAGTGTCGAAAGTAAACTTTCTCATTATGCGTAACAATATTGTATTAAATGGGCTGTGTGGAACTTCCGTGTTGTACTGGAAGCCGGTTGTTAACTTACGTTAGCAGACTCCATTTCTAAACTAATATTAGCTTCTGTTGTGCTCTGTTAGCATTATAAAATGTAGTATTGGAGTGTAAGTATTGGACCTTCACGAAGAAATCCACAGCTCAGCAGCATTACTCTACTTAAACAAATCGTCCACAGGCTTGTAAAGGCAACTTAGAGAGATGGGGGAAGGTGCCCTTTTACACGACACATTACAATCCGCTCTCATATGGCCAATAAAAAAGTAATTAAGACATTTAATTTACTGCAAATTGTTACATAGAGCCCCTTTAGTTGACAGTTAATGAGGAATTTGCATGTAAGCAGTACTGTGTCAACCCATATATGTACAGTTTTTATCAACACACTTCTCAAATTAATGTTGAAGAGTAAAACATCCACTCCAATGAAAATGTAATATTATTATTGTACAGATCAGAATGATGAAGCCTCATTTTACAGTTTTTTAGGTGAGTTTTAATAATTTCTGACTCATCGTGTATCATTGAAATATTTACCACACATTAGCGTGTGTTTTTTAAATTTTTATTTAGTCTTAATTTAAAAGACTGAAAAACTTTGCAGCAGCATACTTTCAACCACTGATTTGAGGTTTATTATAGCCTTGCTGTGAAAAGAATATTAGCGAACAGAAATGTGTGAAATATCGTCCTGTTGCTGGATTTGGTGACATTTTGTTTTGCAGAGCAGGTGGTTGTGAGGCGCTCGTCGCTGAGCCTTTTCTAAGTAAAAGGTGAGAACAGAATGTTCTGGAGGTGCATTCAGCCCAGAGGTAGGCAGCTCAAAGCACTTCACTCTTTGTGCTTCTCCATTTAATCGGAGACAAAAGGCCAAGGAACAACACCGACGATCCACTCTGTCCTGGATTAATCAGTAGGCGTGTTTAATTTCCTCTTCTGCCTGTGTGTGTATGTGTGTGTGTGTGTGTGTATAGGCCGCTTCTATTAAAGTTAAGCCCTTATTGCCACTTTCTTTGTCTGCTGCCTGACAGCATGTCTGCGTCAGAGTTTACTGGGAGATCTGTGTGTGTGTGCGTGTGTGTGCACATGTGCTCATAAATGTGTGTATTTATTTATATATTGACGTGATGCATTAATGTGTACAGTACCTAAGTGTGTGTGTGTGTGTGTGTGCATGTGTGTGTGTGTGTGTGTGTGTGTGTGTGTGTGTGTGTTAGCCACCCTGCTCCCACTGCTATTTATTCTCTGTGAGACCTTGTTTACTTCGCTCTTTCTAAATGTCAGCACTGTCAATCAGGCCCTCCCATAAGCCCCGGTCCGTGCTGTTGGGCCCTCCCTGTGTTTATCTCTGCAGACAGGTGGACTCTGAGAGTGATTTCCCCCACCCCCCTACACACACACACACACGCACGCGCACACTACTCCATCCATCCCGTCCACCCATTAACTTTTTTCCCAATCACTTCTTTTCAGTCCTCTCCTCAGCTCGGCTCTCTCGTCTTTATAGATCGCTCTGACACTTCTGAATGTATCACGTGCCGTGTATCCCCCCTCATCTCATAGATTCACCTGAGATTCCTGTTTCACCTGTCATTCGAAATAACAATATTTTTGGCTTTAGTAAGTTGCACAGTAGTCGCCTCAATGCGACTTCTGGGATCAGAATCAGAAAACGCTGATCACATCCAGATTTTTAAAACATGTTCTGATGCCTTAGGCTTGGATTGAAGGAGCTTGTGCAATATTTAAAGATGTTTTTTGCCCCAATTAATTCACATTTGTATTTTCTTGTTTATATTGCAAAACCTAATGGGACCATTACTGGGGGAAGTACCAATGGAATACTTTCACCGTGAATCAGCTGCAGGGAAAAAAGGAGGTTAAAATCGGTTTACTGAGAGCCAGAGAGGGATTTTACTTCAAATAGTTTATGGCAAACGTGGGTTAACCAGAAATAAATGTCTTGTGTGTGTTAGCTGAGGGTAGTAAAAGGGAAAGTACTGGAAAAGTAGCTGCTTGTACATTCTGAAGGACCTGAATCGGTGTTGACCTTGTGGATTTGAACTTGTCTCTCCGTTTCTGTACGAAGCTTGCCGGGTGGGAGATCTTGGCTGGAAGTGAATTTGAGTAACAGGACGTGGGTTCACGATGTTCCTCCAGAGAATGTGTTTTGAGGTGTTTATATCTGTGTCTGATGTCTGATGTCTGTCTGTGTGTGTGTGTGTGTGTGTGTGTGTGTGTTATCGGCCCGTGGAGTTGTCTCGTCTCC